>JAUMHO010002501.1:0-17141 GCA_032360965.1 Ulva armoricana | reverse complement strand
GGCCACGTGAGCTGGCACGCGGTGGCCCAAGCGGTGCCACACAGCGACAACAAACATGTCGTCGCCGAGTGTCATGCAGCCGCCCGGGATGGCGGTCAGGAAGGCGCCCGCAGGCCCCCCCGACGAGCTCCGGAGACGGGCAGCGTCGCGCTGCCCCTGGAGCGTGTTGAGGTCGAGGTCTGCCTGCGCGTCGGCAAAGCCGGAGGCGTCCCCCGAACTCGACACGAGCTGCTGCGCCCCAGGCAGCCCCTTGCTGCTCTCCACGAACTAGTTGTCCACTGTACATATCTGGGAACTAGCACATGCGTCATGGCCGCAAATGGTGACTCATACCACCAGAACGCGTTCAGCAGTGTGCGAGCACGTAGGAGGGCTCCTACCTGCCCTACATGCCATGTACAGTGTGACAACTTTGAAATGTATGAACTTGGTGCGGTTAATATTTTTTATGAACATGGGTACTACAAGCGTGCCGATTTTTCGATCATGGCCAGATTTAGTAAATCTACTTGAAGTACTCTAACCTTTTCGACACTAGTCACCCTGCCAGGGGAGACTGCATCACACGTGGCACCGCAAGCAGCGCCAAACGAACTTCCACGGTGGCAATCAGGCAAGAAATCGGATCAAATTCGGATGAAAGTATTGATTTCAAAGAATAGAAGGAAATACGCTGCATGCAACGAATGCTACCGCAACCGCGCTTCATCGCAGTAACACATCATTGCTCCGAGCAAGGGGGCAAGAAGGCATCCATGTCGCCAGCTAGTCCATATCATTATTAGTCAGTTACGTCATAACGGACCACTCCGTTCAGCTGTGAATACACAGCAGGAACAGCAGAAGACACCGCCCTGATTATAGGCAGCCTGAGGCCGGCAGAGCCGGCTTGGCCAGTAACGTTAGGTGGGAATATGTAGTGAGGGCAGACGGAGCCACCTAAGCCAGCTGAGCCAGCTGATACAGCCGAGGAAGAGAGGAGCTTAGAGTTAAGGACACTCAAGCACCTCTGCGGTCTGAAAGGCGTCGGCAAAAGCCCTGCTCCGGCACCGAAAGATCTCTTCGCCAAACAGTGACGCGCAGACGTCGTCGGCGCTGCAGCATGTGCGCGTTACCTCCATGCCGGGGCCGGAGCACGCGCCGTTGTTGCCGACACACTGAGCTGCGTCGGCGCATGCGGTGACGCTGATGCGGCAGTCTGCACCGGAGACGGCCGACGCGATGAACTGCGCCACGGCAACGGCCATGGCCTCCTCGGTTTCAATTTGGAAGTCGGATGCTATGGCAAACCCTGGCCCATCTGCACAGCCCTAGTTTTGTGAGAGTCATGTGCACCGCATGAGTCTCAGTGCAGCTATGCCACCTTCTGTAGCATAGGCGGTGTTTTTTTTTTCATGAAGTGATGGTGATGATCATTCATATTGAAGCAGTTACATGGGGCACACATAATCTTAGACAGGCTGTCCCATCCTTTGGTGGTTGTGGTACGGGGTGGGAGGTGGAAGACGCTGAGGATCACCTAGAAAAACCCTACGATTGACCATGTCGTCAGTCATGAGGAATGAAATGGAAATCAGGCGACAGAGGGCGCACCAGTGCAAGCCTGTGCCAGAGCAGAGGTACTGGCGGAAGCCATGATCTCTTCGATTTCATCAAGACCAACGGCGGTAGACAAGTCGCAGTCACAGCCATCGCCTGTTGCCTCCACAAGCCCCGCTGAGAAGCCACTCGCGGTTGCACGAGCCACGGCGGTGACGCTGCCGGTGCTTAAGCCGCATCCCATCGTGCCAGGGCCGCCGATTGACTCGCAGAAGGAATCTGCCTGGACGACGGCCTGCGCGACAGCGGTGGCAACCTCCCGGACAATCAGGTTGATTTCTGCCTCATTGTCACTGCCTTCGCATGCAAGCGCACGGACTGCGGCGCCCGCGGCGGCAACAGCGTTGAACTCCTCAAGGACGTCATCCGAAGAAACTGCGACGTCACAGGTCGCGAAACTGTTGCCGGCCTGGCTGCTGGTTACTGTGTTGCCACTGCAGCCTTGGGCCGAGTCCGTGATGATCTCACCTGTGGCGGAGGCGAGCAGCTTGATGATGTTCTCCTCCACTTCCGTCTGGACGTCGTTCACCGTGAAGGACTGTTCGTCACCCTCTTGGAATGTGATATCAGCCTGCAGTCAGCCCCCCCCCGCGGTGTCAACAGATGTATGATGTGTCTGGATACATGTTGGCATGGTGCGCCCTTTGTGACCCGGTTGTCCCTTTCGCCTCTCATGACCGAAAACATTGTTCATGCCCCAAGTGTACCACTTAGACGTCCAATACCAGTGGTCAACAAGTCTCCTGAACTTTTCTAAATGAATCAGTGCATGCCACAGTGTCAACGCAAAAGTGAAAATATTGCCTTGGTTGCACAACACAGGTTGTGACGAAATAGTGATTGCTGCCCAGGTAAAGGTTAACTGTAAGCTTACCATAATGCTGGCCCTGGCCACAGCGGTAGCTGCAACAATCTCGACTGCAGTTGAGAACGCATCCAGGCCGGAGGTGCAGAGCCCGCAGGCCTGGGAGGTCGCTAGGATGCGGGCGGAGGCGGTGCCGACGGCCTCTGCACGGGCAACGGCTCTTGAGATACCAGAGACTGTCGCCATTGCGGTGCCCTCGCCGGTGCACTGTCCAATGACCTCAGCGACGGCCTCTGCCATGGCGGACGCGACACCGGTGACGCGCTCGTTGATGGAGACGGTGCCAGCGCCGGCATCATTGCATGCAAACTCTGCCAGCTCCACCACTGCATGGCGGTCAAGGTGTTACGACCGCAACAACTGCTGGCTAGATGCAGGTGTAAGCAGCAGCACTGATGTTGTAAATCGAGTATTGACAGAGATTCCAGATGCAAGTGTGCCAGCTCTAGAGGGTGGAAAGATGGTGGGGCGCACATGCATTCGCAAAGCCAGGCACGGACGCGATGTTGGTACTGGAACTGCTGGTGATTGTGCATGAGATCCGGCTTGCGCGCGCCACGGGGGGTACCACGCTACCTGCACCAGGATACTCTTCTTATCCATCAAAATCGTACTGGACTTCAGATGGCGCTGCTGTTGACCGATTCCATGACTTGGTCGACTTCGCGGGGTTGCCCTTGTACTCTTTTGTAACTACTTCAGATGTCACAAAAGAGATAAATCAGGGGAAAATATCATGGTCTTAACTGCAATGCCAGTGGCTACTACATGGTTCGAACCTGAACATTTGATTGTCTGCAGGTACGAGCTGCTGTGACAGATGCACAAGGGCATCTGGCAGTGAAATCTGTTGGTATCAAGGGCATCGACCAGCACATGAGCATTCTGCAAGGACACGCCAAAGGCATGAGCTGTAGGTATGCAAAGAAAGTGTGGGCTTCATGCTCACGACACCGGCCACGATGTTACTAGCGGCATCGACCTGCACAGTGTCGTGGCGCTCGCACCGAGGCTGAGGGCGAGGAGGCTGAGGCCCGCTGCGCAGAGATTGAGTTGACTGTTTCCAGAGCTCATGTTGAGGATGCTTGGTTAGTGGACGACTGTCTGCAACCATGCTGCTTGATCAAGACTGTCAAAGTGGACGTTTCCGCATGTACATTGCAAGGTCTGTACTGCCAAGTTGTCGGGACGTGGCTTTGAATCGGCGTAACCTGATTTGCTAACATGAACCCATGCTGTAGTTACAAAAGAGTACAAGGGCAACCCCATGCTATACATGCAGGCACTGCGGCGTGAGCCACTGAGAGCGTGCACGGGACACGGTGTGCAGCAGTGCCTACGCCTGCGGCGACTCCACACGTACTTACAAAAGAGAGTGTGTGGGTGAAAGTGGCTAGCGATGAGCCTTCGCTACTATTGTCTGATTCCATGACTTGGTCCACTTTGTGGGTTTGCCCTTGTACTCGTTTGTAACTACTTACAAAAGAGTACTCCTGTGGCGACTCCACAGGTGCATCATGATGCCGGCCATTGCAGATGTCATCACACAGTGTCGTGTGCATGCTTTCCATGCTAGTTTTCAAGTTTGCAGCGTAGGCACCAGTGCGTACCTGAAGAATCTGGAGAAAATTAATGTTGTGATAGTTTTTGGGCGGATTGGTTGTGTTCAGCGGTCCAAGAGGTGTTCTGAAGGTGCAGGGGGGGGGACTTCAAGATGAGCTGGTTGATGGTGTGCTTACACCATCCGCAGTTATATATAGATGGTAGCAACCGCCGCACTTGCAGAGCTGTAGCCTCCACGGCTCGCGCGGACAACTTACTGGCGAGAGCAGGGCATCCGCAAGGCGCACCTTGGCCTGTGGGCTTCGATGCACTCAGGCTGTGAACTGCGAGCCTGAGTTGCGGGCGGCAGGTGCGCACATGCGAGCGCCGGAGCTGCCGCGAAAGTAGATATCTCAGGCAGGCCGTGGCACAATGAAGACAACACAGGCTATTCTACGTCCCGACGACGTGCACAAGCTGCTGCGCATGCTGTCGTGCTGTCGCGCATGGCCACCGGGCCACGACGAACCTCGCTGAGCGGTCACGAGCCATATGCATACTCGCGACAACAAACGCGTGCACGACCTACGGATATGGTTATAGTTACAAGAGAGTATTTACAAAAGAGTACACGGGCAAAAACCACCAAGTGGACCAGTTCACGGAGTAAAAAACAGCAGCGAATGCTTAGCGCCAGCCACTTGCGCATGTATTCGCACACAGAAGCTGCAACCGCAAAGCACACACACAGCGAGCGTGCTACAGTGACACTACAGACCACCCTATCACATCAACACAGGCACATCTACACAGGCGACTCGTTGGTACATCTACACAGGCGACCGGTCGGACCTACGGAAATGGTACCCTTGGAGTTCTTGCCAGCCTGTTGCATTGGTTACAAAAGAGTACAAGGGCAAACCCACAAAGTGGACCAAGTCACGAAATCATGCAACAGCAGCACAGGCTCACCGCTTGCCAGCCTGATGCATACCCGTCTTAGTGATGAGCTAAACGACTGGCTCCGCGCAAACCAGTGCAAGTGGTGTACACGCGGCGATCACCGGCCTACACTTCAAAGGGACTTTCCTTAATGCACGGCTAGCAGTTGTCGCAACACAGGCTGCCATGTGCGTGTGCCGTCGGGTCGAGCTGATGGTGTGTGTTCGTGCAATATCACACGATGGACGTTCGATCCCCAGGATCTGCATGAGCCCATCGACTCTCTTGAACCTGCTGCCCTTCATCGCATTGCCACACGCACATCGCATTCCGGACGCCAAGGTTTGTTAGTAGGACGACCGGCTCACTCCGCCCCAACGCCCACCCCCCTCGCCACGGCCGGCTCCGCACTAGTACCTCTCCGCTATCTCTCCCGATGACACAAATGCGTCAGCACTCCATCCCCTCCACTCTGTGATCGATCCCCTCAATAATGAGCGCAGATCTGCATATGCATTGAGACAGCTGCAGCATCCTGCTACAACGTAGTCGCCTTGCGCAATGCATGGGGACTGCAGTTTCAAATTGGCCCTTGCTCAGGGTCGCATATGGAAGACTTGTGGACGGTGCTGAAGATACGTTGAGCGATCCCGAGAAATTTGGCTGAAGCTTAAGCAGGTGGACCACATACTATAGTATGCCATACAGTGTGATACCACATACTATACTAGTAGGCCTGTCTATGTATCCTGCCCGAGAGCATTTCACATGCAGACGTGGTCAGCTGCATCTCTCAAGCCACAGCAGCTGAGGTGATGTGGAGCGGCAGCGCCGTTCTGTTGCGAGCAGCGCTCGTGAGTAGAACCTGGGCAATTCCACGCAAGGCTTTGGCAGTGTTGGTGTGCTGTCCGACTCGCCGTTTTCGTGGAAGCCGCCAATGAACAACTCATAATGCATATCCTGCACCGTTTACAGACTGGTGGTGGCCAGTAAATGTTGCCACATTTACAGGCTGCCATCATGCTGTATGTAACCGGCTGCATGCCTGTGGAGGCCCATGCGCTTGGGCCTTTAAACATGGATTCCTCAAGCACGCAGACTCCTACACGTGATTCATCGCAATAAAGTTGGGTCCCATCGGTCAGGGCTGTTAGCCCCCCAGCTCGCTCAACACCATTGGCGCGCCAATCCATCCGCTGCGTTATCCACAACCCACTTTCATCCCTGGTGAGTCCTGCTATCAGTCTCTGAAATTCGGCATACCCACAGGCAATGCATCCCAGCACCTGCGGGTAGCCTCGCCAACAGCCTCCGTGTGAATCTAACTATGTGACACTTACTCGCCATATCCCACAAGGACCTTGACATCTCCGGATAACCGGGACCACGGGCGAAGGGGGTAAAACACCTGGAAACCCCCCTCAGTCAACCGCACGCAACTCACAGGGCCTCCTCCTTTGCTAAGCGAGGTGGTCGCGCACGATTGTGTTCGAAACCCAGGGGGGCATGCGGAATCGACCCCAAGACCTTCCGAAGAAGGGGTCAGCTTTTATACCGTCCTCCGACCACTGGACATAAACTCACTATGCATACATCCTATGTGTATCCCCCCCTCAAGCTCGGCTCCACGCTTGAGGGGTTGGCTACGTCGCGGCTGCGTCTCGGATGTGGTGCTCCTGTCCCTGCTTATGTCATTGTTGCGTCTGTGTGCATTGCGCCCTTGATGCCAATGGACTTGTTGCCGGCCTCCTCGGGAGCGCGTTTTTCTAGCAGTACGTGTTGTGTCAGCCTCCCGAACTGGTCCTTCCTTGGTGCATATGCATGGATCACTGGTATGGCACCTCGCCATCCGCCTGCACTCTATCCCCAACTGAGACGCACCGTGACGACGTACAGCGCCGCCCCGCCCTATGGCCAGCGTATGTGGTTTCCCCGTCCCGTTTTTCCGCCCCAACCTGTAGAATTGCTGTGGCCGATGCCCGTTTGGGTGTGGCGTGATTCCCGCTTGTTTTTTTTTTGTCGGGTTTGTCGGGTTTAGTTGAGCTGATGGGAACTTCGGGATTTGAAATACCTCTGTAAGGTTGTACCATACCTCTGCAAGGTGACACATGCATTGGTGCACACGTTGCTGCACAGGAGGCCTAGGGCCTGGTGCACAGCTGCACATGTTGACGATTGTGCACACTATTCCACGTCAGTGCAGCATTTCCAGCAGGGATGTGAATGTGTACGAACTCATCTGAGAGGCCCGGGCATGTGCACTTCTGATGGACCAGGGTTGCGATCATGGTATTCTGATAGAGAAATTCTGTATTTTCCAGGTATGATTTTCGGGACAACACCCCCCCGGAAAAGTACCTCGACTGCCTGACACTGCTGTACACTATACTCCCTGGTCCCTCAGAGGTGCACTAGACATAGCTGTGTGGCCTTAGCCCTGATGTGCACATGTCTGACCGACCTCATGAGGTCGATCAGCATGTGCAGATTAACCAGCACTAGCTTGTGATAATTATGGATTACCTGTGGCACCAACTTATAGAGAACTACGTAGTATACTAGCATCTTCAGTGCGCCGGCATTCGAATGTCAGTGCCACAGCCTGAGTGTGGGCAGCTCGGATGGGTCCGCTGGAGCCGGGTCCGCTGGAGCACGTGCACTGGCCTCGTACGTATACGATCGTCCTGCACATACGCATGCTGCCTACTAGTAGTACAGGCAGCATGCATACTGCTGTTTTCACATGCCATTCGGAGGGAGCGCACAAGCCCAAGTGGTGGCAGCATGCATGGGTGTGACAGAGCCGGGTTGTTTCAGTGGTGGCTACGTCACCATTCCGAGTCCGGGGCTAGAGACGAGCCTCCGAGTGCAATCATCGTTACGGCACCTAAATCGCTAGCAGACACCCAGCGCTTATCACCGCCTCAGGCCACTGGCATAGCTGCTGTGAGCCAGTGCACACATAGGGCATGTTTCAATGGTAGTGATAGTGATGTAAGGTACCCCTTCAAGTTGGCGACGTTGCAATGATCTCCGTGTAACACACACATGGCATGAGGTGCAGTACACCTGCATGCATCACATGTACAGTTCTCTTGCTTGCATCGGGAGTGGCCACGACATGTAATGGGGGAGATGCCGGTCGTGTTTGTGGCATGAGGTTCCTGATTGCTACCCCCATAATTGAGCTTTATGCTTAGCTTCTCTGTGATAGGTGGCAAACGACTATTTCCATACTAGTCACTGCTCCTTGATCCAGGGCTTATCTGTATCATTTGAAAACTGCCACAGCCATGCAGATGTTCACATGCATTTACACATGGCCTTGTACAATGACGTCAGACCAACGACACTATTGCAATACATCAGCCTTAATGAACAGGTTCCTGGATGAAGACGGAACAGATCTTTTCTTGCTGGCAACTTGAATTGTAAACGCTACAAGATCTGCAGTCCGTGGAACTGAAAAGGGGGTACAGGTGCATGCAACAGATGTGCACATGCGAAGTTCAAGTTCGGAGTTGCCAATGTTTTGATATCCTGGAGAGCCACAGGCGACGTGCACACCGTCCAATGAACGCCATCACTCAACACGTCTAACGTTGTCATGCAAGCGTGATGCTGCGGACTCACGAGGCCGCACACGCATCTGTCGACACGCGATGTCCTCGCGGTCGTTTCTTCGGGTCGACTCTAGCTCGTCCATCGATGCAGTTGGTCACACGGGACAGCAAGGCCACCGATATTTGTGCATGGCGCTGAGATCTAGGGCGAGCAGCCCTTGCTCGCGACGGCTTCGTAGCAGCTCCGGAGCTCTCACGTGCAGCCAGCGACTCATGGTGTACCCGTGTCCACAGGTGCGCCTTGCATAACCTCTGCCGAGCTCGCGGTGGGCATGATCACGCATGTGGCCACTGCGCGCCAGCCGCAGCGCATTCGGCACTGCCCCGCATATATAGCTCCATATTGAAATCACGTCTTCATCATCGTCTTCATCGTGTATTCATTTCAGTTCGCATCAAGCGGGCCTGTGAATTCGCAAGAGCTGAATAGTGCAGCATACCCACGTGCACCGCTCGCTAGCGCATCCACACCAGGCCACCGCTCGAGAATCTATCGGCATAACACCACAAACCCCTCAAGGCCACTTTCATCCCCTGAGACGACCAAACTACCACAGGCTCACCACAGGTATGAACGCAATCCAGTGTCTATCGCAGTGTGATGAAACGTCCTTCGAATTCATGCTGCGGATTCCATTGATGTCCTGCCCACTAGGGGACTCCCCTCACTCGCAGTGCAAGTTCTTCTGGCGCTCGGTGGGGCAACAGCACTATAGGGCAACAGCGCTGCACACACTGCCAAGAAGGCATTCACATTGACTGTGAGACTCCCATGCCCTGACCCCGTTGCAATCGCAGCTGTACTAGATCAGTCTGGACACGGCAAACCCTCGATACGTGTGCCTTTCTCGACTACAGCTTGTGATGTGATGCTGGGAGGCATGGTTTCACCTCATAGAGTCATCGTGTTGCATCCTGCGCCAATGCATCAATGAGTGCGCCACCATCAATGAGTGCGCCACCGGCACTGTAGCCGCTCGTCTTGGCAAAACGCACACAGAATGCACCCCAGCTGCAGCATGTGTGGACTGTACCAATGTTCATGTGCACAGGTCTACCATGTGTTGTTCAGATGCAGTGTTCACAGGTAAGTGCATGCCTGGAAGCAAGGGAGTCTGTTCACAGTCTGTTCACAGCATCACGTGACCTGTAACTGGAACCTGACATGAAGCCAGGCCCTAGGCCCTGGCCCTATAGCTAGGCCCTCACAAATTGTCCACAGTCACACCTCTGTAGTGACAGCAGCCCCTCCTGCTGCCCAACTCCTGTGCACCCACTGTGGCCACTGAGGCGTACCCCTTCACACCCACAGCATCGGCACATCACTCTGCCTTGTCAGTGCACACTCAGGTTAAACCTATGTCTGTGTGCAATGAGCTTACGCTGCTGTTTGATTCCATGACTTGGTCCACTTTGTGCGTTTGCCCTTGTACTCTTCTGTAACTAATATGTCTGTGTGCTTCTTGTAAAAGAGATGGGACATCAGGCATGATTCAGTCCAAACAGCCGTACCTGGAGTTGTCATCAAAGGTATTCAGCTGCAGTGCAGACTCGGATCTTTGTTCAAGCATGTCTCGTTCTGGAAGTCAAGCAACCCTGCGTGCCACCGGGCTCGGCCTTCTAGCTGTGGCTGTGGGTGCGCACCAACTGGGCAGCATGTTCATATGCAGCCTGAGCACATCTGTGGCAGCATGCATGTGATCACTCCAGTGTGACATTTACATTTACATTCACTCCACAGCAGATTCCGCACATGGGCAGGTACATCTGGGTGGCATTCGACACGCTTGGACCGTGTAGCAGCTCCTGCGCTGGCCAATAGAACTGTGGCCTGTAGAACTGACCATGAGAGCCGTGGCATGCGCAGGCACCTCCGTAGCTCCAACGCGAGCGGCCAGCGTGACTTGCACCGTTACAAGCAGCTCCAGTGACGGGGACATCGCTTCTCAAGACGGCTTTGCCAATGCGAGTGCGCTCCATCTACATTCGTGACGAAGCACCTCTGTGTCCTCACCAGCACTATAGATATTATATATCACCGAGGCCAGCGTGTATCACAAGCAACTGGCCAAGAATACCTGCATTCCCTCCGACAACACAGTCATGTCAGAGGTTAGGGCAGGGGTACGGAATATTATTGCAGCCCCGACACATGGTGCTTGCCGGCGCCAGAGGAAGCTCGGCATGCCCCCTGGGCTGAAACCGCACACACACATCAGAGTAGCACTTCCAGCCTGCCAGCGCCAGCCTGCTATCACGATGCCGGTCCATCAGGGCTTGCGATCGCATACTATACACCGTGTGCTGTTTGCTGTGCAGTGGTGCAGCTGTCAGAGTTTGCCTGCGGCAGCGACATGCGAGTCATACCCATCAACGACAGCATCACAGCTGTCGCCTCAGCCATGGCAGAGTCGGTCGCAGAGGTTATCGGCACCTGCGTCGGAGAGGGTACCGCCGTTGCGACCCTCGAGGGTCTAGCCCGAGCCGAGCAACGCGCCGTGGCGGTGGGCCAGGCTGCTGCCAGCATCGTGTCCACAGCAGAGGTCTGTCAGCTGTGCACCGCTGCACTTGAATCCATGACGTCAGTGGCTGAGAATGTGACGGCAGTCGCATTGGCTGAGGCAAGCATAGCGGTGCGCTGTCAATCCCGCAGCCCTGAACACGCATGAGTATACACACTATAATCAAGTGCACCAGGCCGGGCACTGGCAATTGCAAGCTGAGCCTGGCCACTGCCAATTGCAAGCTACAAGTGGGGTCCTCCTGGTCAGCCTGTGGCGGCAGACACATTTTTGGATAATAGTTTGTCTGCCGTCTGCGTGCCGTATCCACCGCAATGCTTCGAAGCTTATATCCTTGACATGCACACTCATCCTGTCCTTCCGGCACATACTGTGATCATGAGTCATACCAGATATCTAGAGTTCCAGCTCTGGTAGACCAACTCCATGTGCATCTCATAAGCAATCCTGTCATGAGTGGTACATCCTGATCAGGACTGCAGCAGCAATGCAGCCAGTAAAGTACACAGTACCAGACATACTCCAAGAGCTACATTTTCCAGCTGTCACCCAGACCTGGTCTGCCTGGAAGCGGAGTTGGAGAGTGCTCCGATTATCAGAGTGGCGAGTGCGCTGCAGGCGACGTTTATGTTTGAGGAGGGGGTGGAACAGGTGATGACAGCGATGGACGTGCAGCAAGCCATGGAAGAGAACATCTCCTCGCTGCTTGCCACAGTCACCGGTGAAATCCGCCTGACGTCGATGGACGGATGCAGCGGCTCCGCTGTCGCCCGTGCTCAAGCGGGAGACAGCGTTGCTGAGTGCGACGTCGCAATCTCTGCAGATGACATCGCCATGGAGACCAGTGCGATTGCCGAAGCAGGCACGCTGCTCGTTCTCGGTCTTCTGCCGTCTATACGCTGTGTGAATGGCAATCTAAACGACCCAGTCATGCATGTGATGCACCGCCTGTCGAAGCTGGGAGTCCGTCTCATCCCAGGATATCCTGGTAGTTCAATTCAGAGATGAATCTGCCAAGGATTTTGTTTCTCGGTAGGTAACAGGGGTATGGTATGCAGGAGCGATTGTGCAAGCGATGGCATGCGAGGGGGATGTCGCTGCAGTAGAGATCATGATGATCGTGCAGGAGGTGGCCGTCGCCTTGGCGCAGGCTGTCGCGCAGGCGGATTCGTTCTGTGAATCCTCCGGGCCGCCGGGCACGATCGCCTGCGCCATGAGCAACGGTACGGTCACCGCGGTTGCCAACGTCACAGCCAGCGCATTCGCAGCTGGCATGGACGATGTGATGGGGCCTGAGTGCAACTGCAGCGTCTCGTCGGCCATCTCCGGGAGCATGGTGGAGGAACTCATGGCTGAGGCGGTCACAGCCGCGCTGTCAGAGACCTGTGCTGGTGCGCCTCTCTCACCAGCCATCGCGTTTGGCGATCTTGGTTTGGGTACTCCTCTAGATACGGATCCCAAAACGTAGTTACAAAAGAGTACAAGGGCAAACCCACAAAGTGGACCAAGGTCATGGATCCCAAAACGTACGCTTCGGGACGTCTGCTTGAATCATGCCTGGCCTTCACTTTTGCAGGGAGTGTTGTGGACAGCAGGTTCTATGGGTTGAGGAGCATGTCTCGCCTGCAGCCGCGACCAGACACAGTGTCAACAATCTTCCGCTTGTGTGTGCAGAATCAGGCAGCGCCGCGATATCCTCAGAATTCCAGCTCGAGGTGGAAGAGGAGATGGGTGATGCGCTTGCAGAGGCGATTGCCAGTGCGGTCGCATCAGAATGCAGTGCCACCACATCCATGTGCACTGAAGCCGCCCAGTGTGTGGAGAGGTTGGCGCTGTGTGCCGGGCCCGGCGTCAACGGCACGCTGCCGTGCTGTGACTCTCAAGACGTCTGCGCGTCTCTCATGGGCGCCACCACGTTCTCATGCCAGAGCCGGCCCGTTGTTGAAGCCTTCCCCGATGCAGAGGTCATCGAGTGCGATGGGGAATGATCAGATCCCGTAGGCAAGGGTGCATATGCACTGGCCGAATACATTGGCCGCGCAGGCGACTAAAATAGAGAATGGCAGTGATCCTCCAAACACAAAACTTTCACTTCGGCTGCCGAACACAGGCCCCAAAGACAGAGTTGCTCTGCTTCAGCTGAAAATCCGTTTGAGATAGTAGTACCCCGGTGCTGGGTAGCGGCGTAGCCGGCACAGGTGATGTCAGTGTGGTTTGCTTGGCCGCTGCCGAGTGTTACCATGCATATGAGTGGTGCATCGGATGGGCCTGACACATGCTGCTCATGATAGGATGGCACTGAATCCATGCACACCGTGCGGAAATAATCAGCTATTTCATTGCAGCGATCAGTCTCTTGGATGCAAAGCTGCCTTTCAGCGCTTCATCCCGGTAGTTCTCCACCACTTCCACATGATTTTTTATGTTCTTTAATGTTTCAGGTCTTTGGGCAGCCTCACGAGCAGGTAGTCGGGTAAGCTGCAGGCTGGTGCAGACCGGCTCTGAATATGGCAGATGTAGGTAGATGAGCTTGCACTTCTCCAATGATTACATACAGGATGATGTGGGCCAGTCACGTCGTGAGATCGTGGCTGTGGGTGCACAACGGCAGTTTGTTGCCACGAGGTCGTTCTGTGATATTTTGTCACCAGAATGAACTCATTATTCATTCCATCAATGGGGTGGCACAAGTGTGACCCCACTTCCAATGTAATGGCATGCATGATACATCCTTCGTGTTGAATGCCGAGTTTCCATGTTGCAACGATGTGCGAATGTGGTTAAGCTTGCTTAAAATCTAATCCCAAGCAACACATACACAGCACCTGCTGGGCAGGATCCGGAAGGCTGCGCTGCTAGCATGCGGTGCGCGTGGTGTCAGCCTTCGAGACTGGTCACTTGAGCATGCATGGTGCAGCGGAAGTGCCTCTCGGCCGCCACCTAGAATACCACCCCAGGCCTAGCCACCACGCTCAAGCATGCATGCGCAGATCCGTTTTGGATAAAGTGCCCCCCCCGCTCCGCCCCTAGTAGTACAACAAAAGAGTTGCTGAGGCCCTGGTTACGATTGCATTTCTCACACGATTCCCATCTCACACGAATGCTGATCAGGCAATGATTAAGCATCTGCAGACCACCTCTGGCGACTGTCCACTGCTGGACAAGCCAATTCTTGGTGTCACAGAGGATGAAAGTGAAGCCAAACTCGACCGGTCCGGTTGTCTAGGCAGGCTGCACCTTCACGTGGATGACCCCGAGTGGAAACGATTATAAGAATCGGGGGCTAAACATGGCGACATGCCCTGCCCGGTGAGCTTGTGGAACACGTCCTGGTCCACGACGACCTGGTGGTCCATGTTGAACCTGCATGCTCAAGGGGGAAAAAAAATTCCTGGGCGCTGTCTACGTTTTTCAAATCCGCTGAACCTGCATGCGCTTGGGACACTGATACTCCTGAGTGCCCGAAGCCCGTTTGACATGGCCTTGTTCAAACACTGATGGGCAAGCGGCAATAGCATATCGCAGCGTACTTTCAAGCCTGCAACGTCGGTGTAAGTAACTGCACACAACTGCTCATGAATAATAGTACAGATACCAAGTCTCGGCCGAGCCTCGCAGTGCTGGCTAGCCTGTCTAATTTACCAGAACGCAAGCCCTGATTGCGCGGTATCGCGCGACCGCTCTAGCTGCACGTTTTAGCATGACCTTCCTTGATTGGCATGGAAAATAGCTGCAGCGTTGTTTCTAAGCGCACTGCACGCGCAAATACGCTATTTATGAAGGTGCACCGGTCAGCAAATGGAGGGGGTGGGCGGAGTAGGTGAAGCGTTCAGTGTTGTGTGGCAGTGAGAGAATGTGGGGTGAGCAGTAGGCGGCTGTGGGGGCTGGGGGAATTCGAACATGGTGTCAAAGTCCTTCCCTTTCCTTCACAACAAGGGATCGCGTTCAACGTAAGTCATCGAGGCAAGCAGTTTAGAACGGTGAATTATCGAGCTTGAGATTGGTTGGGGTCATCCATGACAAGAAGCACTACCACGCAAGGTCCACACAGCGCCAACACCTGCTCGGCAGCAGACATTGTAGCTCAGACCCGTCGGAGCCTCTGGTGCCACGCACACATCGAGGGACACGAAAGCCAATTGCACACCATTTGCAAAGCCCATCATGGCGCTATGGATATGCGGGTTTCCACGCACAGCGAGCTCAAGCCGCGTCGTTCAGCACCCAAGACGGTACAGAAAGAATGGATAGCCAGTGATCTCTGATGGCTTCAGTGCAGTTCAGTGCAGGTTGTGCACGTGTTTGTAGTTACAAAAGAGTACAAGGGCAAACCCACAAAGTGGACCAAGGTCATGGAATCAGACAACAGCAGCACAGCCCCTTGGCCCGTGGTCCCGGTTATCCGGAGATGTCAAAGTCCTTGTAGGATATGGCGAGTAAGTGTCACATTTACATTTACATTTACAGGCTCTTCACTAGCCACGTGTGCACGTGTTTGTACATGCATCGACATATGTCGAAGCGAGTGGCTACAGGCGTCGAACTCGTTACCGTCGTTGACTGCAGCTGTAGACAACAGTTCAGCGGCGCACGTTATCCATGCCCGATATATAGGACGGTGGAGGTGGCTTGTGCACGTCGATTGAATGTGCAATGGCCTGTGTTGCCTTCTTTCCACCATGGCCTGCCTGTGACACGTAGGTTCGCGGCAGCTCCAGCCATCGCATGTGCGCACCTCCCGCCAACTCGAACTCGCAGTTCACAGTGCCTCAGTGCCCACAGGTACGCCTTGCTATGCCGTCGCCTGAGATATTCACGCCAGAAGCGGGTCTTGCAACTACGCCAGCCTCGGGTGTTGCGGGTGCCTGCATCCATATATACTTGCAGCTGGTGTAAGCACATATCATCATCCACCTCATCTTGCAATCCTCCCCCCCTACGACGTACACCTCCATCTCCCTGAACTCTACACCAACTTGACATCGATCCCCTGAAAGCAGCTTCACAGCCTTGAGATCCTCCAGATTCCTGAGGTACGTATGGTTGCCTAGGCCTCCAGTGGCAAGAATAGCCTGCCACTCATTCCAAAGTCCTGTGTACATGTGAATGAAATCGCGTCCATCCGATTTCCGGGTCATGAGGCACATGCGTACGCTGGCGCCCGTCTTGCTTGGCTGTTTCAAACCTCCCACCAGACAAGCATGGGCAGCACATATGGACATATACGTGCCCAGACTTTCCATATGTTTGCTTTCAACAAGTGTTATTTGTTCACACTGCTGACTCCTAGGAGCTGCTCTTCGTGTCAGCAATACTAGTAGCAGCAGCTGGAATGGAGTCTTCACGGGCTGTGCTCACGCGTTGAGTGGCCGCAGACCCAACAGTCATGCACTGCTGTAACCATTGTCTTCTCTGGATCCAAGCTCCCTAACACAAGCACAGGGCCTAGGCATGAAATTATGCACATCGGTAGAGCCACGGAGCAGGATCGAGTTTTTGGTCATGACCACTCACCACTGCAGATTTAGCATGTTGTGTATGCGGAAACCTTCCAGTTGACGGTCTTTATCCAGCATCTTGATTGCAGACACTCATTCCACCAACCGAGTAGCCACAGCATGAGCTCCAGAAACAGCCAAGCCCCTCTCCGCAAGGCCGGCCTCGGACTCCTCACCGTCACCCTCGGTGCGATCCTCTCTATGTGATGCAGGCCGGTGCCCACTTGCGATACGGCGATCATGACATTCGACGTTGATTTGCATGGGATTTGCCATCGGCGTGTGCCTTCGGCGGGTAGAACAGACCACGCTCTCCGCCGTCATTCCGAACGTGAGTGACATGGGAATGCACGCTCTATGCTGTTGGCTGACACGAGCATGCATGTGCAGGTAGCGTGGTCGCCCCTGTGGCGCATGCAGGCCAGATCTCATGCACAGTCACCAGTAGTTCTAGGACCAACATTGCGTCCGTGCCTGGCTTTGCGAATGCATGTGCGCTCCACCACTCATCTCCCTCTACCCTGCAGGGTTTCCTGCTGTTTTCACTGAC
>JAUMHO010002490.1:0-17145 GCA_032360965.1 Ulva armoricana | reverse complement strand
GATATAAGCTGAGGTCAGTATGCTGTAATCACTCTTCCTTGACTAAGACTGCATTCCATCTCAAGTCTGACAACTGCCGGAGCAGTGTTTCTCCGGTAGTGTTTTTGCTTGCATCCGAGTCTTTTTGTTGGATCACGTTAAACAAGATGGGGTATCATGGAAAGTAGGTAGGAGCGGGGATGATCCTTGGTATACGGTACAGCGTAGTGGTACTGTGTGTAAGATTACAACGAGTGACAGCCCCGGCACCGGCATCTGTTTTTTTGGATGAATCAGATTCCGTCTGCTGGTTTTACAGATGGACCAGTGTGCCGATCTCGTTCTACTGGGTGTCAATACTGTAGAGGTACTTGTTGTGTCACTCTTCGCATGAGCCAGTGCTACAACTAGTGCAACATCACCTGTATGTATCCAAGAGGCGAGCGCACGAAGTAGCGCATGTATGCATGCTGCAGTCAGCAAGTGCAGACTGTACATTTACTCATGGAGTGAGCAGTGGGTGGGGACATGTGCAGTGATCCAGGGCTGCCACCGACAAGTGCAGTTGCTCAGCAGGCAGATTGCTGGCAAGTGACATTGAGAACAGGCGAGGCTCACCGGTACACATACTGTTGTTTTATATAGAGCGAGCGCTGATGTGCCGACGAGGGATAGCCTTCCTACTGATAGGAGGACAATGGAACATGTGTCTACAAGTGGCTTCAACCGGGGCACAGCAACCATCTACTGCAACCTCTGACAACCAATCATCGGCAGGACGTTCAATGCCGGCTCACCACCGTATGGACGATAGTGTCTCCTCATCTGCAACCATGAGTTCTACAGGTGTAGCCCGCCCGAACGTGCGGGACATTGAACGCATTGATGTCTTGGTGCAAGAGGGATGTCTTGGTGCAAGAGGTGCCTTCCGCTTTTACACGGCCAGAATTTTTATAGTGACAGATGTAGAGCATTGTGTCATGGCGATCGACAACTTCATGGCCAAGGTGGAGGGCCATTCGTCTGCCCCGCACTTTTCCGTGCGAGGCGATGCCGGCGTGGTCAGGGAAACCACCAAACGGATCATCGAAGTTCTGTACGTAGTTCCTTACGGGAGGGACAAGGCCTGGTCTGGCCTTCTCTCAGACGATGGGATGCCAGTGATACAGCTGGAAATGCCCGCCGTTGACGATCATGTCCACAACGCGCCACCGGCCCAGACCGCCCGGTCATCATTTAGCATCAAGCAGAGAAACCGAAAAGTGGGACAGGTGTGCCTCTTCATATGTAAGTGTTGTCGCTTCACAAGGCGTGGGAAGTTCCTGCTGCGTATGGTCGTCGCGTAGCCTAATGACAGCTGTTGACATCTCGCCAGCCTTCTGAGTGAGGCCTGATTCCCCGCGCAATTGCCTCTAAGACCAACTCGTCAAGTATACTTTAAGAATCAGGTATGATCATGTAGGCCTAGCGCGACCTACGTGACAGTTCCAGAGCGTGCAAGGCATATATAACGCCCTACGCATTTGCCTATATGACCAGGAACCTCCCGATGACTGCTATTCTTAGCAATAGGTGTGTCGCAATCGGGGCGGTCCACAATCGAAGCGCTCTGAAAATACTTAAGGCGCCAACTGCCGACGCCCTTCAAGGTGATAGCACATTGTCTCCGGTGCGCATACCCCATGTCTCCTTTCTTGAGCCATAATTTGCACATCGCGCATGAGGACCATCTAGGCTTCGGTGATTCAACACGATGTGAGGAATGCATCCAGGATATGATGTAGGACCTCGAAGTGGGCCGATTGCAGTGCCTCCATGGCCTCGAGTACAGTCCGGGACTGACAAGAGCAATCAGATAGACATGTCGTGTCCTGCGACTGCGGGGAGGCGGGTTGACCGACAGGAAACTGGTCGACACAGCTGTCAGGGAACGAATTCAGAGGGCTCTCAACTGTCTCAGCAAGTGCGCCCCCTCCCTGTTCATAAACCCACCCGACCGACTGCGCCCGGCGCGCATCTAGTCCATGGTATTCGTTCAAATTTGTACTCCTCGAGTGAGACGGCGTTCACAGTTTGCCCACTTTGCCACAGGACCAGCTCGAAGCAGAATTCGTTGAAGCAATTACCAGCGCTGCAATTATCATTCCTAGCATGGATTGCCGACCAGCTACGCAACGATTGCCTGTCAGCACTTCTCAATGACAACGAGTGCCTGAATACCTCGTATTTTATTGCAAAACTAGAGCCTGTACTTGCCGGGCTGACCGACCCCGACTCCACAGCCAAGCGATTCAAGAAATCAGTCCAGGCAGCAATTGATAGTCTCACGAAGGACAAAACCATGCAGGATGTGTGCGCCTTCTGACAGCCTGGCATGCGTATATCTTCTCTAGGCTCCGTTTGGAGCGACGCCCCGACGTGGGAATGGTTGAGACCGTGTATATGTCGTATTTGTATTTCGAGAATACACTGCAACAGGGACCAGCGCGTTGGACTCTGGCAGCTGCTGCCGCCTGACTCGCACAGTCGTATGTGTGTATTCCGTTCCACCCGGTCGCTCTAGTCCGAGCACTCAGTGTACAGGTGTCAAGGGTGAGATAACCATATCATACCATGTTTCGGGGGCCTTGTGCAGGGACTATACGTGGTGGCAACCCACTATGCAGACGCGGTTCTAGAGTCTTGCCCAGCTGCATCAGCGTATGAGCAAGACCCAGATGCCTGGATGGCTGATCGCATCACTCACATGACACAAGACGGATCGACCGTGCGTACGGCACTCCTGCAGCTAGCGGACTTCTGGAAACCTAGACCGCAGACCGCCAAGTGCCTGCCACCAAAGGCATCTGTCCAGGTGTTATCATTCTTTGATGCCACTGGCAGCCAGGAGCTTGATGCAATGCTTCGGTATATGCAGTATACTCCATGAGGTGCACTGAGAGTGCAAACTGCAGACGAGGATGCAGCAGAGGTAGATGCAGACCCAGGGCCAGCGGAAACTTTGGCCGTGGCCGAGCCATCGGGGCCACGGTCAGGTACTGGAGCGCAGTGTCCTCCACCTGCGGACCCGACACCAGAGCAGTCTGACCCTGAGCATGAGCGAGGCCCAGAGCAGCCGGGCCACGAGGAGGGTGCAGTTGCACAGGCAGTAGCAGCTGCACGCCGGAGCAGTCGACTGAAGAAGAACATGGAGGCAGAGCCGGCAGACTGGGCGACAGACAGCGGCCCCGGTGGAGCAGATGAGGAACACCTGTCGGACAGTGACAGTGAGGGTCTGCCTGGTGATGAAGATGGCTTGACCGATGCGCAGCTAGCAACACGTGTCACGAGAATTGAAGTCCTGTTCACTCTGGTAATCAAAGAGTTTGTGGTACGCTGCGCAAATTCGCCACAACCACAACCTGCGTCCTTCCGCTTAACGCCCTGATTCAAATGCAGAGAGCTGCCTTTGCCCAAGTGGGGCAGTCTTCCCCACCAGAGTATACCGCCTCCTGTCGTCGATTGCATCGGGCTTGCCGTATGCCAGCTTGGAGCTAGGCGATCAATCAGGAGCAGAGACACAAGGCTCTTGATGGAGAACAACAGTAGACCAGGAGATGGGATTGGCCAGCACACAAGGTGCCTACCAGCAGTTGGGGACAGCCATTCCGGTTGTCCCCGATGTCAGCTTGCCCGCCTTGTCCGGACTGCCCCACTTACCAGACTTCCAGCAACGGTGTATGATGTGGTCAAGCGACGCACTGCAGCCCACCGACGCCGCGGCTGCAGGTGAAGCGGCTGCAGGTGAAGCGGAGGACCGGCTCATCAGTGACCCGACCGGTGTGTGCCTATCGTGGGTGCCTGTCTGTGTGCCTACCTGTGTTCCTGCCTCGAGTGTACGTATGCAACGATAGCAAGCTGGAGGGTTGGGGTTACCTGTCTCCAATCGAGGCACGAGGTTGTGGGTGTCCTGATGTGCGGTTCTATGCATCCTATAACGCTGAGACCATCAGGGCTACTAGTCTTCTTGCAGGTGGAAGCTCATCCCCCGGTGTGACTGGCGTATCCAGTCACCCAGACGATCTGCGTGGGCATAAAGGGACAAACTGTGCCCTTGTGGCCCGTCAAGCGCCCACACAGGGCCGTGACGTTACGCTGGGAGACATAACAAATCTCCAGGTAAGTATACCATGTATGTCAGGGGCTCTCTTACCAGGGAGTTCCTTTAAGCGTGCCACATACGGGTAGTTTGCATGATGAGCCACTCGGTGCGTTGCATGGAATACCGTTAGCCAACGGCGGATCTCTGGCCGTGCAAGAGTCCACTGCACTCCTTCCGCAAGAAAAAGAGAACAGCACAAATGTTGTGATACAGCTCAGTGTTGTATGCATGACATGCAAGCTGACTCGGCAGTCAGTCCGGGTTGTGCACATGCTTGGCTATGGCCATGCATGGTGTGCATCCAGGGGTCGCTGACAGGGACGATGCGGAGATCCGGGGAGGTCTCAGTGATTGATCCGGTATGATCGTAGGCATGATTGACCGAAGTGAGTAGAGATATAAGCTGAGGCCAGTATGATGTAATCACTCTTTCTTGACTAAGACTGCATTCGATATCAAGTCTGTCTACTGCACATGGTAGAAGTATACCGACAACCCAGTCAGGTATGACCGTGCAGTGACCCCTGCCTGTCGACGATTTATCCATACCCGGTTCTGGCCTATGGGCCACGATCCTGGTTCACAACAACAAATGCAACCTGGCCATGCTCAAGGCAGCAACAACGATCTAGGGCAGCTACAGTGACAGCTCCAGTGCAGCAACATGTGTCTACCCGCAAGAAACGGGGCGCCCTTGTGGACCAGGTGATCCATTTACTTTCCTCTGGCATGCTCTCACTAGAATGTGGGCGCCAAGGGATATTGCAATTCAGTGTGGCAATGGGGGTGCAGGCAGGTGGACGTAGCATTCCCACGAGAAGGACAAGGCGCACGTAGACTCCGACTTTACTGGTACGACCCTCTAGAACCAACAGATGTAACTTGCCTTCTCATCTGTTTCGGTACGCACTACACCCACCATTTCCTGTGTACGTGATGCTACAGCAATGACTGCAACCATGACAGAGTCTTTTACGGCCGTCCAGCCCCCGATTGAGGTTGCATGCCTCAGGATTGTTTGCTGCTCCTGAAATGGTTTGGGAGGTGCAAGATGTGGAACAAGGACATAGCGAGAACGAGCATGATGAGCCAACATCGGGAGCATTGCAAGCTTAAGGGCAGGACCAGTGGCAGTGGCCTTCTGGGAGGGTCGAGCGGGAGGGTCAGGGGCATTGGGGATGCGGGCCAGAATCACCATGACCCATGGCCACTTGTGCTGCAGGCACATGGCCTGTGGCACTAAGGTGCAGGGGGGTGGAGATTAGTAGTTCCGGGCCCAGCGGGCATCAGTGTGCCCACAGTGTTGATGCATGGGAATGTGGGTATAGTAGCGCGAGTGTGGTATTCGCAGCGGATGTGATGCTGGTAGCATAGTAGCTGCTGCCGGTCGTGGTGGCAGGCGCAGCCATGGGTGTGTGTGCGATGATGTTTGATTGAGTTTGGACTCGATAGTCATGCCAACCGATGTAAATAATCACTACGCAATACAGAAGCACCTGGGTAATCCATTGCTGTCGATATGGCGATACCGTGTGGGTGCCCACCCGTGGGTGCCCACCCTGTTCTGGGTGCCCGAGTTACTTTTGGATGCCCACTTTGGGTGGGCATCAGTGGGTGGGCACCGACACCAAACCGCTGGACAAGCACGAAACAGTTCATTCTCCGTCTTGCCATCCTCATCAAATAGTACATGGTCAGTGGGTTGTGAATGTTTACTGCACGGGGACGACAAACCGCTTCCAGGTGGTCGAACGAGGTGGATGCCCACCTTGCGCAACCACCAGCCAATCCCTGAATGCTCACTCGTACGAAATCGCTGGGTGAATGTACATGCCACAATAGTTAACTACATCGGTCATTGATACTAGTTTAGGCCAGAATAGGTCGCGCGCGTATCAGGTGGTGCGCACTGTGGTGACCTTCTCGCAAAGTGGAAGGCAAGGGAGCCACACCGCCACGGCGCCAAATGACCGCGCCGGCAGGGTCCTACCAATATATAATTAGGTGCTGAAACCCATATGCCGTGCCAATGCGACGAATGCGACGCCATCGACGTATATTAGCGACGCTGCACACACTCGTCATGGGCTTCCACGGACGTACACAAACAAGAAACAGACATTCACGGGCTGCCAGAGCTATCGTAACAGTTCCACTAGTCATACTGCATCATATTATACCTTGCAAGTGCGCGACACAGCCCGATACCCCCTCAAGGCCTCTGCTCGCAGCGTTGGCCAACGCCCCGACACCAGGTCCATTCGGCCTCAAAATGTGGCTGTCCACCTCCTAAGTCCGCCTTAACATTAATTAAAACTTCCCCGCGCACTCGATTGGGCCCGGGATCCTTGTATGCTTGCAAAGTCTAGCCCTTGAGCCAAACACACACCGTATGTACACTGCTGTCAACCCGGCTCTGACACCAAAATATGCGCATACTAGTTCCACACATTCGCACATCAATCAACAGTTTATTGAGCCGGTTCCCTGTTACTTCTGGCCTCTCCTTGCTGCAGCAGGCTCGGTGCCCACCCTGCAATTATGGGTGCCCACTCTTGATGCCCACCCAAGGTGGGCATCCGCGGCGTTGGTTCACTGAGGGGGCGCGGACTTGGACGGGGCGCTGGTCGGGGCGGAGTAGCTGCAATAGACCACGAGGTAGTGACCAGCATTGTAAACAACGTGCCTGGATCTCAATCCCCATGCTTGCCCATGAACCTATTAGTAGACAGCGGTCCAAAATTCAGTCTTGTGTTCTATTACGAATTGTTAACAGAAATAGGAGTGTCTGACCTGAAGAATTGCACACCTGTCGGCAGTACCCCAGTGCCCATACATGGTTAGGGGACCACTACGTTCAAGCTAGGTGCATATGTCAATCATCTAGGCCGGGCACATCCGACTGACATAGAAATACCTGATGTGTATTCTGTGCCCTCTACCCCAATAAACATTTCGGGGTGCAGTCACATTAGGATCTACGGTATGCACTTGTTTACGGGTCCGGATAAAGATGTTTTGTATTACCCTGGTATGCTTGGCCAGGTTGAGGGTCAGTTTGGGTCCTTACAACAGTATAGAGACAAGAAAGGGAATCCCATCATGTCTATAAACCTAGAAGTGAATAGACATGTCGTCCAAGTCACGCCAGTGGATTGTGGAACCGTGTGGGCCAGGCGCACTGCTGCCACTGATGTCAATACGGAGTGGAGTGCCCTGCACACAAATGTTGCAGCTTTCTCGATTGCTAGGGCAGTATCGGTGTCCCCTGAGTTCTTTGTCCACATGTCGTTCAATACAATCACTGCGGTGATACGGTGATGAAGATGATGGCACGAGCCCCTGACCTGTATCGTTTGCACCTACAGCCTGAGGGCCTTGAGTTAGGACAATCGAATCAGTGTCAAGGGTGTCACATTTCTAACCAGCGATTGGGTGCACGCCGTTATTCTAACAGCTCACTCGCGGATAAGGCCACATACCCTGGTGAGTCCCTGATCGCTGATGTTGCTGGGCCCATCACGCCTGCGTGCATTGGGGGAGCCCGGTACGTTCTAGTTGTGGTGGATGAATTCTCTAGATACTGTCATGTTTTCGCCATGAAAGCTAAATCACAGTGTGCTAGACTGCTTGCACAACTATCTGAAAGGGAAAAAATGTAAATTATTCGCGGTAGTGAGCCTGGAGTGCGCCGTCTGCACACTGACGAGGGTGGCGAGTTCAAGACGATCTCGCTACAAGAGTTTTGTGCATGGCGTGGTGTGATACACACGTTCACGGATACTGCCTGCCACCAATCCAATGGTGTTGTCGAGCGTATGATCGGCCACTTGACTGACCGTGTGCGAGCCAGCCTGCTGCGAGCAGGTTTGCCGCATTACTTATGGCCAGAGGCATTCATGTGTGCTGCCCATGCACATAACCTTCTCCCGAGTCCTGCACTTGCGAAACCCCTTGACAGATCAATAGGCAGTAAGCGAAAAAAAGTTGGGCAAAAGTAAACTTAGGCTGTTCAAGGCAACCCACCTGAGGGGGGTAAACCTTTTGATGTACGTAAGGCAATTCCGTATTTGTGCTATCATAGGGATGTGAGTGATGAGTCCTTCGCTGACCTTGTACTGCAAATGAAGCCGTGGGGTGTCAAGATGGTGGCATACCCGTCGGGATGCTCTGCGTCATCTTGAGGAAAGGGGAGTGTTTGTGTATTTTATGGGACCAGGACTGGGGACCAGTATGGTTAGAGCTTTTCTGAGGACTCAAGCCGGGGGGAAGGTGAAAGCGTTTAGACACCATACCGTGCCGTCTGCATTTATTGAACAACATGCGGAGAGACTGCTGATTGTCGCGACGGGTACTGACAACCTTGAGCCTCAACCAGAGTTTGCTGAGTATGAACAGGGCACCCTGCATGTTGCTGAGCGGGACTTGACTGAGGTCGCCCCGTTCTCTGGTCATGAGTTTATGACTGAATTGCGTGACATTAGCAACTATGATCAGATCAAAGCGACACCACCGGATCCGGAGGGTGCTGCTGTAGGTGTCAGGGGTCAACATGTTCCTGAAAACTGTCGGGATCATTCAGACCTGGAGGAGATGAACAACGTGGCGGGTAGGGAGCTGCATCGCATGCGAAGACCAGAGAGTGACATCCCTGAGGGGACTCCACTTTCACCCATGGCCTACTCTGCCATGCTCATTTCCCGCCACGCCAACAGAGGCACTCCAGAAGTGGCCTTCAATGTTCGGGCAACAACCAACGAGCGGGCTCGTCGTCTGTCCGAGCCTGACATGTGCCCTGAGTTCCCGGATCCTCCACAGTCTCCAATCTCCAACAACCAGTCACCGCGCGCTGAGGCGCATGCTGTTGCACTCGTGTATGAGCCCCCATCCGTGCATCGGGATAGGGCCTGCACTGAGTTAGGGGCAGCAGGTATCTTTCCGCCTGTAGCTGAGCGTGGGTTAATGCCACCTGAGGGTGTGCGTACACCCAGCTCATAATCATCCCTGTCTGACCGTCCCGACCAACGTGACCTGCGGTCCAATGAGCCAGTCCCATCTCCTCAGTCTGCCGCTATGGGCGTTGCTGGCCCACTGCGAGGGCTGAGGGGTGCTGCGGACTCTGGAATTCCAGAGGGGGGTCCTGACCTCGTGGGGCAGCAGGGAGCGGGACAAGAGGTTGCGTCTGGCTCAGGGGGAGCTGAGGCGGACCGAGCTGAAGTTGGCCGGTTTTTGAGACCACCTGATGAGGTACGGGCTCCAGCCGCGCCACTGCGTAAAAACCCTTTTATTCGTAAACGCTTAGTACCTGTTTCAGCTGCCATGGACAGCGCTTGGGATGAGGCTGCGGCTGATCTGGCCGCATTACATTTGAATGAAACCCCTAGACAGGATGCATGTGAGCAACAAGGGATGTCCATAGTTGAAAACGCTGTTGACTGGTCAGAGGATGTGTCGGCTGGGGCTGATTGTGTGACATATGATGCAGAAGAGACAGCGCCGACACAGGTGAGCCCTGTCGGTGGCAAGACTGCTAGGCGTATTGAGTCGCGCCGTGTAGCTGCCGCCAGGAAGAGAGCTGCTACCTTTAGTGATGAGCCCACACTGAACCAAGCCATAAAATGTATTCATAGAGAGCGGTGGTAAGAGGCGATGCTAGAGGAGTTAGCTTTAGTTAGTAAACATGATGTATTTGAGCTCTGTGAGCTGCCTGCGGGAGCTGTGCTAGTCACAGGAAGTGGGTCCTGAAGATTAAGCGAGGCGCTCATGGTGAGATTGAACGTTTCTAAGCGAGATATGTTGCGAGGGGGTTGACTCAAATATATGGTATGGCTTTCTTTGAGACGTGGGCACCTGTGGGACACCATGCGACACTGAGGTGTCTGCTGGCGATATGCATGAAAGAAGGACTAGAGACTATACATGTTGATATAAAATGTGCTTTTCTCAATGGTAAACTAGAAGAAAATGTCTATGAAGAACAGCCACAAGTCCTGAATGATGGCACACACCGTGTATGGAGATTAAAGAAAACACTGTATGGTCTGAAGCAAGCTGCTCGAGAGTGGCACAAGGCTCTGGTTGCACTGCTGCATGACCATGGCTTTGTACGTGCTGCCTGTGACCCTGCACTGTATGTGCGCAAACATGATAGGTGTTTTGTCTTCTTGTGGGTTGATGACTTACTGATATTCACAACGAGCATACTGATGCAACCACTAGTTGATAAGATCTTGCGTGAATTCAAAGGACGTTGTATAGGGGAACTTGAGTTTGTTCTTGGAATGGAAGTCATTCATGACAAGAAGAATGATATCATTACCAGAACCCATAGGAAAATGATCAGTGACGTGTTACAGAAACATGGCATGCTAGGATGTTGGCACGCACCCACACCATTGGTGCCTACACAGAAATATCTTAGTTTAAAGGAAGACCCTGCTCAAGTTTTATAAAGTGTCTCAGGGCATAAGACTTTCATGCAAGCAGTAGGAGGAATCCAGTACATAGCTGTAGTCACGCGGCCAGATTTGGCATTTGCAGCTCATTCCCTGGCCAGGTATATGGCTAGGAGTGCCAAGGGGCATTGGTTAGCTCCTCAGCATGTTATGAGATACTTGCAGAAGACAATGAATTTTGGATTGCAATTTAAGGGCTGTGGGGAGAGCATCGTGGTGGAAGCGTCTACTGATGCTGATTTTGCTAATGCTAAGAGTATAAAGAGTGTGTCTGGTACCTTAGTGAGGATATATGAGAACTGCGTGTTCTGGAGATCCAAACGACAGGAAATTATAGCTAACGATACAACTGAGGCTGAGCTCATTGCGATGAGTGCAACAGCAAATGAACTGATGTGGGTCAAGCAGTTGTGTACTGACTTGAGCATCTCTGCGCAGAAGCCAGTACTGTGGGGTGATAATAAGAGCGCCAATCTGCCGGCTGCTAATCCTATATCTAGTGACCGGTCTAAGCACATTCGTGTGCGACACCTGAGGGTGAGAGAGGCCGTAGAATTGGATGAGATGGATGTACAATGGATAGGAACAAAGGAGATGTTGGCTGATGAATTGAGAAACGTGTTGGCAGGTCCTGCAGTGTCTGACATGAGGGACAAGCTGCATCTAGTTGATGTTGGTCCAGCACCAAAGCTATCTGCACCTTGTGGGGGAGTGTCGTATTAGGGCGACAGTGCCGGGCATGCATGCATGGCTGCGGTGCTGCTAGCCACTACTGCATGCATGGAGGATTGCTGCAGATCTGCGCAGGGCATTACGACATGATTGAGTGACCATCCTTGATTGACCGTATCTGTGGCATTAGGCCAAGGCCATGTATGCTATGAGCCTATATCTGTAATTACTCTTTCGTCAACTAAGTCTCACATGGCATCTGCCTGACTCTGCACAGTACCGTGTCTACCACCTTGAACAAGGTATGCTGCGCTGCCTCCCTGCGTGTATGTAATCTGTACCAGACGCCTGCGGGCAGATTCGCCTATGAGTTACAACAGCAGACGCATCGCCGCCAGCACCTGCTTCACCGCGCCGAGATCGAGAGGGGTTTTCAAGGTCGCGCGTCGGTGGGCAGATGCCGTCCACGACGTCGTGGGTCGCCACGGCGGACGCCACCGGCTCGGGAAGCTGTTCCGGGCCGCTGCAGTCCACTATGCAAGGACGCCAGAGGGTGTTGAAAGGAAGGCATGCAAGGGTGTGTCGGCAAGTCTTCAGCCACATGTACAAGTGGGCAAAAAATGAAACGTGCAGTCCGGGAAGAACAGAAAAACCAGTTTGCATGGCCAAAAACGCGAGCAGACGCCAGCATAATTATTCACAACGTACTAGGCACATGCTGGTAGCGTTATGTATGGTGATCACCTCACAGGGCCGATTGTACCAGTGCGAGCAATACAAACAATTGAACGGGAGTGTGTGTGCCGGTTGCCGGGGCGGCGCGCCTGCCATGCCGGTTGTCCGTGCACCCGTGGGCGGGGCACGGCATGCGGTTGCACACCTGCAGTCCTCTTTGACAATGGTGCTGCCACAGACAGGATCAGGGTCACGACGGCGTCCGCAGCCATCATGAGCGGCCAAAGCTTCCACGCTTCAACGGCCACTGCCGATGCGATCGGAGTTGGGTCGCACGCATGCAGCACATGCACGAACTCCCGCATGACACCTCCACCACCCCACACGGCATCGGCGGCCATCCTCACGCCTCGTGTGACTACCGCCAGGGAGCGCCCACCCGCCCTGCACACTTGACACCTTCCGCACGGTTCCGAGGACGACCACGACAGGTAGCACAAGGCAAAGGCGGCGAGCGGCGGGCACGCACCTGCGATCCGCCCAGACCACGCCGGCGCTGAGGGCGGCAACAGACAGCACGAGGGTGACGACGGCAGCAGCACACGTCCACCGGGCAATGGCGCACAGCTCGCACGCATGCAGCACTACCACGCACTCCCACAAGGCGTGGGCTTGCATGATGCGCCGTGTGATGCCGGGTACGGCGTGTCTGCGTACCGTGCCGCCACCCTCAGCCCTTTCACTGCTGCGCGCATCACGAGCACGGCCAACGTCAGGGCCGTCCACATCGCACGCACAACCGCCGCGTGCAGCGCACGCAGCACCTCCAACGTCACCACGAACGCCAGCTGCACCACGAGCAATGCCGCCCTCGGCGCCACCCGCGCGGCGTGCACCACCGCCGTGCCGACCGCCCGCAACACGAGCACCGCCGCTGCCGCCCCTGCCCAGGTCGCCACCAGCACCGCCGTGAATGCGAGCAACAGCGCAAGCGCGACGTCCACCCCGGAAGGCCAGGCGGGCATGCGGACCACCATGTCGTCGGCGAAACGTAGCGTGGCTGTCGCCGCACCCACTTGCATTGCGAACATCGCAACACAGACGACGGCCCTGGCCGCAAGCAGCGCCACGGTGAGTGCGGCTCTGATCGCGACAACCACTGCCTTGTCGGCGACCCACAGAGCACGCCCCGCCGCTTGCCAGGCTCGCCGCATCGGCAATGGCACCAGGAACTCTACCACGGGCCCGACCACACAACCCCACAGGCAACGGCACGCACCCGCCTCCACTGCCACCTGCACGGAGGTGGTACCTGCTCAGATGCGAGAACAAGGCGCCACTTGCGCTGCGACTCCGGCTGTGCCTGTGCCTATGACTGTGGCGGTGGTACTGGCAGTGGCTGTTGCCGTGACTGTTGCAGTGGTACCGGCTGTGGTATTATGGGATTGGCATAAGAGTGGCAGTAGCAGTGGTTGCGGTTGTGGCAGTGGCGCTGGTAAGGTGCCGCCATGCACGACGGCGGCCCATGCATGCGACCATAGACGCCGTCAGGGCAATTGTCGGGACACAGCCAAGGATGCACCAGCCGAGGCATACTCTGGGATAGGCATGGGCAGTGGCTGTGGCAGCGGTTGTGGCAGTGGCCGTTGTAGTGGCGCTGACACAGTGTCAAGATCCGCACCTCCACACAGGGGCGCATGCAAGTCCAAACCGCCAACGCTCGTTGCTGCAAATGCCGGCGATGACGACAACGTCGCACACCGCCACTGCCTCGTCACACGGAAGTCCGCAGCCGCTGCATCACCAGAGTTGCTGTCGTCGCGGAACAGGCTGACTGGAAATGACACTGACACGTGCGCACATGCGCCACGACCGCACCTCATCAGCGGAAGAAACACAGCGTACTGGAAGGCCGTCATCATCGCCAGCACGCGCAGGGTCCATGCGTACACCGCCCACGCACGCGGCGACCTGGAAAACGTCCACGATTGCGGGCTGGCACACGGTGAGATGGAGACGTGCATGAAATCCGATGTCCACCGACGGCGTGCATCGCTGCAAGCATGCAGCACGTGCCTCGTCCTCGAGGAGGGCCTGCTGACGCGGCGGCCACCGGCCCAGAAGCACGTCCCCCAGTCCTCTGTCACGGTTCTGCACACGAGATCACGTGTGACCCCCGCGACCGGCACGTTCACAGGTGGAAACCGCCGCATGCGCGAACGATTGCCGACAACGGCCGCCCGCCACACTGGCCGTCCCACATACCCGGCATCGACACATCCGGCGACAGGATCATGCACCGGGCTGCCACGGTCCCTGTCACACATGGGGGGCAGTTGCGAATGGAGCCTCACCGCAGAAGGCGCAGGCGAAGGCACGGCACAGCCAGGAATGGATCATGCCAAGCCCCGCCCACGCGACGCGCCTGAAACCTGATTGCGCGGGATGGCCGAGGCCACGCCACGCCGCATACCCGAGGGCCGCCTACGCAGCCTCGCTCAGGGCAGGCGACCCCGCATAGCTGAGAACAGCCGACGCTGCGTAGCCAAGAACGGGCGACGCCGCGACGGCGAAAGCAGCCCGGACGACAACGGCCCACGCGGCAGGTCCGAGCGCAGCCCACACAGCGACGCCGACAGCCGCCGAGACAGCGTGGCCGACGACAGCCCATGTGGCATGGCCGACGACAGTCGCCGCTCTGAGGCCGACCCCGGCCACACTGGTGCTGCCGATCGTGCCACGGACGACGTCCCAAGCGACCTGCGCCGCCATTGACATCGCGATCAGGGGGATGGCCGCCCGGGGGGCCGCCGCCGGCGATCGTGCCGAGAAGGACGTTCCCGACGACCTGCGCCGGCATTGGCCAATGCGAGAAGGGGGACGGCCGCCCAGGGGGCCACCGCCAACACGGCGGCGTGCGCGAGGCCCCCCCCCAGCCACGCGAGACACCGTCGGGCCGCCGCCCACGGCGACCCATGCTGCTGCATCGGCCGCGGCCGTGGCTGCGGCAGAGCTGGCCCCGGTGCCGCCGCCGCCGGGTGCACGTACGTCACCCCCTCCTTCACTACCACATATTGCGCCTGGATCTCCCTGCAGGCGTAACACACGTCAGTACAGTCACCGGTTGCGGCTGGAGAAAGTGAATGGCGCTGTCACACACCCCTGTGACACGTAGTGTTTATTCTATCTCGCCTGTGCTTCCGTGATGACGCCCTTTCGCGAGGGCGATACCATCGCCTGTGATGGCACTTTCTTATCTCGTATGGCATACGGGTTGGTTCGAATACGGGTATTCCAAACGGTGCAATTTTAGAATACGGTGTGGTGGTTTATCCTGCGGGGGGCGGGGGCGGGGGCGGTCCCTCCAGCTCCAGGGCGGTCCCTGAAGTACAGCTTACACAGCCCACAACTAGATTTCACCGTCCTTTATGTACGACTCCCAACTACAGACCCTGAGGGACCCTCACTGTCACCAGATTCCTCGACATCGGACTCACACACATCACGGTACATCTGCTCATACAGGGCGGAACTGTTGTTCCTGCCCTCGGATTCGTCCGCTGCCCGCAAGTTGTCAAAAGCGTGCACAAACTTTTCAGCCCCTGCACTTGTCAGCCTGTTCCGCTTCTCGCTCACAACATGGTCATACCGAGCGTAATGCCATCCTTGATCAATATGGAATGTATGATTACATCGCCGTTTCCATAAGGACATTGACACCTCCGCCAACCGGGTACGTACAGTTAAGCAATGGACCAGCTGCAGAACCTGACCACTGGCAGTAGGTCGAACACTGCCCGTATGCTGGACAGCAATTGGACGTGTCGCGTACATATTGCTTGCGAGCATGGTTGTGGGTCGTACACCGTAGCATGTAAAGTTGTAACCGTCGATGCATCAGCCGCAGGTTTCGACCGCAGCTGGTCCGCGTTCGGCTCGTGCACGTACGTCTCACGTTGAAGACTTTGCGATAATATCATAATGCATAATCCAATGCTTTCGAAGACACACGTATTATTTTCGTGGTTGCTCGCCGTTGCTCGGCTCTTGGGATGATGTTGCGAGGCTGCAGCTAAGATGTGGCGTTCCAACGGCTTTGTTCTTGCAAGCCACCGGTTGCAATGTTCGACCGTGTGCCGTTTTCCATTCGAGTATCTACAACACGCGTCTCGGTGTTTCCTCGTTCGGTCGGTTGTTCCTCTGGCGATCCGTGATCGTGGCCATGGGTGGGTGCTCGCCCATGCGCGGGTTCCCAGGCGGGGCTCGCGCCTGTGCCGCCCCACGCGCCGCCGGGCGCCCCGCGCGCCTCCCGCTCCCGTCGAACGTCGCCTCCTTCCACGCCCGGGCCCCCGCCCTCCCGTTTCAATCCACGCACTCGCCGACCGCTTGCGACCGGCTGCAGGCGTGGCGTGGGTGCGACCGTACATGCATTGTCCACATCCACGAATCCCTCCTCCGTTTTCCTTTTCACATTTTCGTCATATTTCCGCTATTGACAGTACATAACTGCCTGTGCCTCTGCCTGTGCCTCTGCTTGTGCCTTTACCTGCGGCTGTCGCTGTGGCTGTTGGTCGCTCGCGTGACACTAACCTTCGCTCGTGATGCGTCTCAGACCTCGCGCCTGCATGTCAGCGGCCGTGTGTGCTCGTGCCTGCATATCAGCGGCCGTGTGTGCTGGTGGCTGCTTCTCACCGACCGTGGGTGCCCGTGCCTGCACACACAGCCCGTGTGTGTGCTCGTGACTGCGTCCGAGCCTCCGTGTGTGCACGTGCTGGGCCTGAACCCCCACGGCCCGTGTGTGTGCCCCTCTGCGTCCGAGCATCCGTGTGTGCACGACCTGCACGGCCAAACACGGCCATTTGACTAGAACAAGTACCAAGCCACTGCACCCATCCCCGTTGCTGAAATATTGCCCTGTTTTTTTAGCCCGCGGTACAAGTGCGCATGTCCTGTAGAAAGTACCCGGGAACGAATCTGCCATGATTCAAGGCCCACCCCCCCTAAAAATCGGCCATAGATCATGAAAATCGAGACATCCGTTTCACTAGAACATCAACCAAGCCTGTGCACGCTGCTCCGTTTGTGCACTTTTGCCCTGTTTTTGTACACTGCGGTACAAATTGCCCATGTCCTGTAGAACGTACCTAGGACCGAATCTGCCATGATTCAAGGCCCACCCCCCCTAAACATCGGCCGTAGATTATGAAAATCGAGTCATCCGTT
>JAUMHO010002469.1:0-17162 GCA_032360965.1 Ulva armoricana | reverse complement strand
ACCGCACGCAACTCACAGGGCCTCCTCCTGTGCTAAGCGAGGTGGTCGCGCACGATTGTGTTCGAAACCCAGGGGGGGCACGCGGAATCGAACGCAAGACCTTCCGGAGAAGGGGTCAGCTTTTATACCGTCCTCCGACCACTGGACCAGCTAGTGTGTGTGGCTGACTTGACGGGATCGGCAGAGAGGGGCAGCGTACGCTGTGCGGGCGCGGCTTCATTCTTGAAGCGCAGCTCAGTTGCGACCTCCGGCCACTGCCGGGCCAGTTCTATCAAGGACGCGCGCTGCAAGCTGAAGAGCTCTGCTGATGTGATGGCGACGACCGACGCCGTCCGCTGGGCGCCCGTCCAGCATGACACCTCCCCAAAGTACTGCCCCGCATCTAGCCGCCCGATCCGCCTGTTCACGAACGCACCACGTGAGCAGGGCTACCCCGGACCAACATCCCCCGCTGCCTCCAGGTGGAGCACATACTTACAGCCGGACCTTGTCCAGGCGGAAGTCGCTGGCGACGGCCTGATATGGGGGTACAGCAACCGCAGGACGATTTCGATGGAGGCATCGACGGAGATTGCACACCCGTGTCAATCAGGCGTCTTTGGCATGCAGTCGCGAGTGCCATTGTGGGTCCATGGGCTCCTGTGGTGAGACACCCGAGGTCGCACGTGTGCAGCAACGCCTCCATGATGCCACAAAACTAAACGGCTGCATAATCCACAGGCTGGTTGCAGCTTTGGCATCGATGCGCGCCCGGGTTCAGACTGTGGGATCGGGCATATTCTTGCAAAACTGTGTTCGTGGTGCAGAGAATGAGGAATAGCAAAGTGACAGGCCCAGAGAGCCTGTCAACCGTCTGGAACCCACAGCCTGTGCGCCGCCAGACGGCCATGCGGACACCAACAGCTGCAGCCAAGCAGGGCGCCCAGGAGACCCGCAGGAGGGCATGCGCACTTGAACGGTGTGGCCTGCATGCCAATCATCCTGTCCACAATGTGCTTCTGTGCCCGCTTGCGGCGCATCTGGAGCCCCAGCGACGGAGACACGGGTTCATGCGGCCCTGAGCCGTTCTGGCAGTCCCGGCCAAAAGACAGCGTCCTCCGCAGCAGCCCTGGCTCAGGCGCCACCGCATTGTTCTGCTGACGGGCAGACACCGACCACGCCCTCCGCGGCGCGCGCTCCTCCTGCCCCACCCACGCCTTCGTTCCCGCGGCAAACGGGTTCTGCGACGTCTCCAGCACCACAGCGCCCAAGTCTGACGCCTGCACAGACGTTGCCGTACACCCATGGACGAGCGCGGCGCACCCAGAGCCATGCATCTGCAGCTGGGCGTGTCCGGGTGCCGTCAGCACAGTTGCCTGGGAGCCCCTGTCAAGCGCCGACTGCAGCCGCGTTGCAGTTTCACACGTGTTGCAGGGCAAAGGGCCAGCTGTCGGCGCACCTCGTCCGGATCGCGTGGGCCCGAGCCGCTGGGTGACGAGCTATCGCTGCGCCAGGCGCCAGTGTGCTCGCGCCCAGGGGCACCGGCACCGTGGCCGCTGTGCTGCGGTGGTTGGCTGTTGCCACCGACCCACCTGCGGACCTGCGCCGCGACGTGGCTCAGCGGCTGACGAATGACGGACAGTCGCCCGGGAGGCTCTAGAGACGTGCCCAAGGCCTGCTGCTGCTGCAGCAGCACAGACTGGCGCTGCTCCTGCCATTTGATGGCAACCCTCCGGAAGGTGGAGTCCGACCTCATGGCTGCAGGGGCGTTGCGTTTGGACGCAGCAGCGTCTCCAGTGGGGCTGGTGCCTGCAACAGGACACCATGGATCCAACAAGGGGGCACTTGCGCATGGAGCAAACGTGATGGTGCACCGCCTTGAGGACGCTGGATTGCTGGGCTGGGACCAGTGCTACGGAAGGGTACGTAGTACTCCACTCCGCACGTTCATGCATCATGGACTGCGGTTGCTGAATGGTACGGTCACATCGTTCTGCATTCTCACAGACTCCCAAGGAAGCAACACGGGACTGTCGGTACATAGGTGGAGCTACACTCGTCAATGGCAGGCAAAATGGAAAGGGTTCTGGAGCACCAGCCCAAGCCGGCTGAGGACCTGGCATCCACTGCAGGCATCGAACGTAGGTGCAAATGCTGAGCTGCGGCCAAGGACAGCTTGCCAACAAAGATCTTGCTGGGAATGCAGCGGGGCAACAACTCACGCATCAAGCAGCAAGAAAAGCCGTGTGGGGTGGCGATGTGGTCATGTTTCCGCAACGCTGTCCTCCACGAAAGACACTCTGCCCGTTCCCTGAGCCATACGACATACTCATGCATAGCTGGTATGAAAAGGCTGAACTGCTGCTGCGCCGCAAAACAGTTGTCGTCAAGAGTCATCGTCACACAAGACACACAGGCATGTGTGAGTCAAGCCTGAGCCAAACGCCACCGTGCTCTCATTGTGCAACGCTGCAGGGCGGGGTGCGCCTCTTGCCAGCGGGCCCGCACAATTGGTAGAGATCGGTGGCACAGCGTGAGGGGACACACCCTCTGGCTCCGCTTTCCTCGGCGAGACTGCGACGTTGACCCTGACCTCAAGCATGCCCTCCACGATGAAGTACATCTCCGTACTTATGTCCTCCTCCCAGATCACGTAGTCGCTGGCAGCATAGAACTGCACAGGCTTCAGTTTCACGGCAAGCAGGGGCCGCAGCAGTGTGCGCATACGGCACAAGGAACAGGTTGACCGTGTGACAGGCAGGGCGCACAACGCAGTCTCACATCAACACAAGGCCGCTCGCATCCCAGGAAAGGTGACACAGAGGCACTCCGGGCACATCAGCGAAGGACTCCGCTCTCGGGGAGCGGTGCCCCTCCTGAGTCCCATGTGCACCTCTGCACTCGAGTGGCCACGGCGCGATGAAGTACAGGCGATCGTAGTTTTGCATTGCCATGGCCGACAGGAGACGAGGGCAGGTAGCCCACATGCAACAACACCATCAGCCAGCCTGAGCAGCGCACGACTCCATTGGGACCATGACTGAATGCACACCTCCAGCTTGAGATGCGGGATCAGCTGTTCCAGGAACTGAGGGTGCTTGTCCTTGAAGAAGGGGATCTTGTCAAAGATTTCCGCGTGCAGAATCAGCAGCACCTGCACGCCAAGTGTGCTCAGGTAGCGTTCAGGACCGCCGCCGATGCGACACGGTAGCGTGGTATGATACTCAATGCAACCGCTCAAGCTTTCCCAGATGTTACTGTACGTGGAGACAGTTGATACTGTACGTGGACCAGATGCACCGCCGCAGCTTTGCCCGAGCCTTGCTGGTGTTTAAACGCGGCCCTGCGTCCACTGCAGATCAAGGTGCACACACACATCCATCTGTAGCCACGGTTCTTCGGGGCACACCTGCTGCCGCAGGGCCGAAGAGAGGCCCGACACCAGCTCCAGGTCCTCCTGATGCACCTGCTTGCCAAGGACGCGGTCGTAGTACTGGCTCAGCTTGCGAGCCAGCACCGGCGGGATCCTGTGGGTGCGGCAGAACGAGTCGAGCTGCCGCTGCCGCTCCTGCGCGCGCATGCTCTGCGCGTTGAACGACGACAGCAGCGAGCTGACCGTGCCCATGATGTATGCAAACACCGTGACGCCGATCATCATGCCCGCCATCGCCACGAGCTTCTCCGGCACCTGCAGGCATCGGCCAGTTACAGCCCTGCTGCACCGAGCGTTGACGGCAGCATCGGCCGTGCTCAGCCGTATCCGTCCACACTGCTGACCGACGGCTGCAGGAAACGTGCTCTGAGCGCTGGCCCACGGCAGTCTCGCTGGCTGCAGAGCACTTGGGGCTAGCGTTAGGCCTGTCTGCTGTCGTGCCGAAGCAGGTGCACACGAGCGGTGCATTGCCATGCGCCAGTCCACCCTCACGCGGTTAAACTACAACTGGAACAGAAACGGAGACGCGGCACACCCCACCGCAATAGCAGCAATGGTGAGGCCAGCTGAAAGCTGGTACATGTCCTGCTTCAGGCCTGGAACACACCTGTATCGGTGTCACATCACCGTAGCCGACTGTTGCCATGGTTGACATCGCCCAGTACATTGCTGTGACATACCTGCACCAGCATCTCATTGTGTACACTGCATGCAGGACACATATCTGGGGCGCACGCCAGGACACCCCAACAGATCTGTGTGTCGGTACGGGTACACATGGTTCCGAGAGGAGCACGTTCTACTGCCTGCACGCAGCAGGTGCACACGCTTCTGCACAAACCCGCCAGAGGGCCACCAGCATGGAATGGGAGGGACAGAGGCGATCGTGCTTGGCTCGACCCACATTGTGGCGGAGCAGTGCTTGTCGGGCTAAAACGGACGTGGCCAAATGGGACCAAATGGGGCACGGGAGTTGGTACGGCACAGTGGTCAAAAGGTAGTGCTCAGTGTGGGAGCAAAATAAAAAACGGCATCGGGCATCACGCCACACCCAAGCGGGCATCGGCCACAGCACGCCCACGGGTAGGGGGGGTACAAATGTAAGACGGGAGCAGAAGGGGGCACGACCAGAGGGACGGCATCAGGCAGGGGCGCCGCAGCGGAGCCACGAATGCAGGGCAGGCCATTTGGGCAAAGCATGGTGACAGGCTCGGTGCGACTGGTGCTACCGCAGTCGCAGGGACCGCGGTGAGCCGCCTGGCCACGCATGCCGCCTGGCCACGGCTGAGTGGAACAGCAGATTGGTATGCAGGGCATGTGAGAGGAGCAGGCACGCCTGTCCCACTTGCTGGCCGGGTTGACAATGCCGGATAGTTCGATCCATGTGCCGTTCTGCTCGTCCAGCACGGCCACGTAGTGGAAGACGCAGGCAAAGATGTGCAGAATGAAGATCACAGTGCACGTCAGCGAGCCGATCCGCACAATCACCCGCCCCAGCCGCTCTTCGAGCTGCTTGAGAATTGTCGGTGCCTGCAAGGGTCGGCCTCGGGTGGATGCAGGTGGTGCTGGGCTGATGCTCTGCTACCTGTGCCTGGGCAAATGAGGCCCTGTCAAGGGTGCACATGTGTCTCGTGCAGCTCTGGATTTCAGCACCAGAGCAGACCTTGAGGAGCCGCAGAATGCGGATAAGCTTGAGAATTCTCATTATTCGCACGAGCTTCACAATTCTGGAGACTTTGAAGAGCTGCACTAGACCCAGGGCCTCGTTCGTCATCACCAGATCCCATGGCACAGTGGAAACAAAGTCGAGTGCAAATAATCCCGAGAGGTAGCGGCTGGCAATCTTGCTGCGCGATGAAATGAGGGCGTCACTTTCATTGCTTTCGATAAAGGCAGTTCGGAAGTTGAGCACAATGTCCAGTGAGAAAGATGCGTCTACTACAGTCTCCCACACACCTGCAAGGAAGACTGATCCATTGTTCTTGAGCATTAGGTGGCAACAGCATAGCGACAGTTACAGAGCAGTGGTATTATGGCTTTGCCATCGACGCAGCCATGCAGCACACCCAAGTGGACTGAGACTGGCATGCAGCATCAGGGCGGGTGGCACAAGCACATCCACGCAATGTGAGCATGTGATTAAAGCTGAGATGAGATGGATCCTACGTCAGTTTGTGCCACACGCCTCCTACGGGTACATTCATGCTTTGTCCGGTTCACAGTGCTTGAGCGTGAAGCAGCGATTCACACCAAACGCCGTCAACTTGCCGGCCTGGACATCGAAGCAGATTAAGTATGGGGTAATGATGCAGACTGTGAAGAGGACGAGGAGGATGTATGTGTCCCATCGCACTCGCACCCTTGACTGTGGATGCATCGGGGCCGTCAACAGCAGATATGGAATGTCCCAGAGGCCATGGTACTTAATACTTACAACCTGTACTGCCATTTCACCACTGCATCAGCTGGGAAACACCATAACCTGTCTTACACCTGGCCATCTGTACAGCTAAGGTCAGCATCAACGTGATCAGCACGACAAGTTGCTGCCCCTCATGCCAAAGCCACACGTTCAGGCCTGCCCCATCCCACAGGGTGTGATTGCCAGTAAACGCTGCTTGGCGTTTAACCAGGTAATCAGATTGGCTATGGCATGCCGACAGAGGTAAGCCGCACCGATGTGAGGGCGCTGATTGTATCTTCTTCGTCAAATATGCGAACGAGTTGTTCCATGGACAAGGTGAATGGCACCAGCATCAACATACGGAACCAGTCAGCCATACCCAATGGCCTGCCTCTGCGCACACACTGCCGGATGTTTGCGCAGAATGGGCCAGACTTTAGTTTATGCCACATGGTTGTCTCATCCTGGAAATACTGATCAACGACTGGGTGTGATTCCAGTGGTGTTTGCATGGTGCCTTTTGCACGAATCTGCATGACCAGAATGTACTTAACTCTTCCGCCATGTGAAGCACTCCAATCTGGGGTCCTGTCGGCATCGACGAGACACGTCGGTGAATGCAAATGAGTGCAACAGTGAGCATGGTCATGGACCAAAAATCTCCTCACAGAACATAAGAGTTGGTAAATACAACTGAGTCAGTGCAGAAGCATACAAACCCACGATCCAATGCCATCCTACTCAGAAGTCCTGACCAGCTTGATACCCGCCTTTCGCTTCCTTCAGCACATGGTCCAACTTCGGCTGTAGACAGCGCCATTGTACATTTTGTGACTCTGTCCTCACCGGCGTCATTCAAAAAGCCTGGGTCATGGCTAATCCTAGTAATTAGTGCATCTGAAAGGGAATCATTCCGTAAAAGTTGCTGATACGTTGTCCATGGATGGGTGCCATGAACCAGGCACTGTCCATTCACATGAGCTTTCCTGTATGAAGCTGGCATCATCAACGCTGCATTGGCATCCACAGCTTTAACTCTATCATAACTTCCACGGTCGGCCTCAGTCAGATCATGTACAAGCTGCTCCACATGCTTTGTGCGAACGTCCATGTCGATTACACGCTCTTCAAGCCTGCATACTTCCATGGACGTGTCACTCAATCAACTGATACCTCAGATAACCCCGTGTTCAGTTGTAGTGAACGAAGACAAGGCAGCTCATGCCTGTGGACGCTGGACAAGACATCCGCGAGGTGCTGAAAAATCCTTTCTTCCATGCTTGCCCAGATGACGCGTTGGCAGCACAAATTTAAGGTAAAAACAGGAGATTATCCAATAACTTTACAAGTAGAATGTCTTCTGCATCATCATCGTGCAGTACCGTGCAGTGCGCTCGTCGGGGGCGATTGACCCGGGGCCAGTGCATCAACCGGACAGAGCGGAAGCATGAGCAAACGGCAAAATCTGTGGTTTCAGAAGAATGAGTGTGAATTATACGCCAACTATACCAGCTGTGTACACAAGTACCGGGCATGGCATCCACGCTCAAGTTGCGACCCGCATAGGCGTTCCCGGAAACAAGGCGACTGCTCAGCCATACAAATGATCAGGCAGCCGATTCACGTGGCATGTTTGTCTTCGGTGAGGGCGCTGTCTGCAAGGACATGAATGCATTGGAGAAGCTTGGTTTTCACTTGATTGAGCCCGCCGTTTGCACGTAAGCCATACGTTTGCACACAGGCCTCGTCCTCATGAGTCTGCGTGAGCAGGGGCTCAGTTCAAAAGGCGCATGCATGTGCTATTTCAAGGAGTGGCGTGATGATAGGCGCATCGAGCGTCGCCCTTCACGTCTTCAGTCCGATCAGCACATCACTCGTTCATCCACGGATACAACCCCACCCTCCTAGCGCAACCCTGGTCCCTAAAAATGGCCGCATCCGCCATGGCGTTCCTGAACAACCAGTAGTCCCTTTACACGTTTCTCCACTGACTTGCCTCAACGCCTGCGTCACCCGCACCTCTTGGTTGTCACACGCATCTCTTGGTTGCACCCGCATCACAACCTCTACCCTCTTGACAAACACAAATACACCCGGGGAATCGCGCCGAACCCAGGCCCAGAGGCTGGGTCACAAAGTTCCAACGGGTAGGAGCGAAGCAAGGGGGGAGGAAACCATATGCAACGGGTCGTCACATGTCCGGCAGTGGTCGACGGGTGGGGGGCAACGCATAGGTCCAGAGTGCCCTGCACAAACCCGTGACTAGTTGGAGAAGCAGACACCACAAATACCAGCCAGCCATCTGCGCGTCCGGCATTCAACGATTCCTCAACAAAGTATGCCACGCGGCTCAAACAACCCATCGCCTGCTTGCCCAACCTACCGCACGTCTTACGGATCAATGGAACAGGCTGGGGCCGACCCCCCTGCGCGCGTACGCCGGACTTTTTTCCTTCTGCCTCTCAGTTGCGGTGCCGCCCTTCTGTCTGGCCGCCTCTGCCTCAACAGGCTGCCTCCATACGTGGATGAAAATCACACCAAAGACCATGCCACCCTGAAGCCACCCTTTCAGAAAAGATCGCCCCTGCTCTCATCTGCGATTTTCATGGCGCATCTCAGGCTCATGCAAAGTAGCGCAGTGCGTTCACCCTACACCATCACAGCAAGAGGCGTGAGGAAAGGAGCAGGTGGGGTCAAAGTGCCAGTGGCGCTCCGGTCAGCCGGGCGCAGGCCATCATCGCGCTGTGATGGTTGAAAAAAAAAAGGGGGAAAAGGGGGTAAAGTGGGGGGGGGGGGGAGAAACCGGAAATCACGCCAGATCCAAACGGGCATCGGCCACAGTACCCCTGCAGGTAGGGGCGGACAAACTGGAACGTGCGCTGTGGCCAATGCCCGTCTGCGGATGACGCGTGACGCCCGGACTGACGGGACACTCCTTGTGTTTTGTAATCTGAATGGCTTACCAAGTGATTCAGGCCCGGGTACGACGCCTCGCAACTCCTGGCATCGGCCACGCCCTGACCAGACTGTCCCCGTGGCATAGCAGGGGCGGCGTGTGTTCCTTGCTTGACACCTGGCACCTGACACCTGGCACAGCAACCTTGCTGCAGCTGCCAGATCAGATCTAGAGGGTCTTGTCGGAAGAGCTCAGGAGCACAATCGTAATAAGCCCAGTGGACGGAGGACGAGATAAAATCTAATCCTTTCTTCAGAAGGTTTTGGGCTCGATCCCGCGAGCCCCTGGGTTTCGAACACAATCGCACGTGACCACCTCGCTTATAATATTAGGAGGAGGCCCTGTGAGTTCGCCATAGACTTGTCGACGCATCTCCACTGCTGTCAGCAGTGAAGCGTTCTCGCCAGTCCTCAGTGAAAATAGCACGCCTCATCAGTTATGAGTAATTTTGTGTCGCATGTAATTGGCTGGCACCAATTGCAAGGTGAGTTCCAGGCTTGCGCGGGTCTGCGTGTCCATCAGTGCGACGTGTGGCTTCCAGGGTGCTTTCGCCTACGTGCCTAGATTTGCATCGTGCTCAACACAAGCATGGGTGGATTGAGCGCAGCTCCAACGTACAGAAGTATGGTGTTGCAAAATTCAGCAATGTTCGGCTGTAGCCTCTGTGTCGGGGAGGGTGATTGATGCGAAAGCACCGATCGCGAGCTTGAGACAGCCCACGGGTCAATCGTGTATACCAAGGATCTACAGTGCGCTGGTAGACAAGCTACGCGCAGAGTTTAAAAATGGCTTGTCAGGTACGATGCACGCTGCGCAGGGTACATGCTCGCGGGGCACAGGGGCCCGACGGACTGCTGCCTGCACGTTCGGTACGGAAGCCCGCTCCGAGGCAATGCCGGATGTCTATTTCCACTGCAGCACTAGCGAGCTCAACGATTGCTGTCGATGGCGGAGATCTGGAATTCCTGTCTTGTGGGACTGGCCTCAAGTCGGACTCTCCGCCGATTCTATTTTTGCATGGTGCCGCGCACGGAGCGTGGTGTTGGGCCGACCGGCTAATGCCCGACTTGGAGACGGCTGGGCTGACGACATATGCGCTCAGCGTGAGAGGCCATGTACGAATTCTGCCGACCTGTGTGCTTTGGCTGATCGTTGTTAATACCTCCAGCCATCTGCTTGCAACCAATCCGCGGTGATCGCCTGTGATCACGGGCCGGCGCATGCCGCCATGGTGACAACATTGTGGACCGCACTTTCAGGGCAAGAGCTTTCGCGCAACAGAGGAACGAGGAGCTCCAGCGGGAAGCCTGCTATCACATTCAGAAGATGTGGCAACAGCTATTAGGACGCTGCCTGCAGCCCCCATCCTCGTAGGTCATTCTTTTGGGGGTCTAATACTTCAGAGGTACCTTGTAGCTCACAGAGACGACCCCGACAAATTCCCAGCTGTTGCCGGAGTGGTCCTGATGGGTGCAAGCCCACCACAAGGCACAAACTTCACCAGGTACATGATCAATGCCCCCATTCAGTCGACGAAGGTGCGACCTTACAGCTGCGTGGGGGCTGATCTCTTCCCGAACAGACCGCTGTGCCACAGATGGTGTTGTCCTGTCACAGAACTGCATAATCCACGTGCAACTTCACGCACTCCGCGGGACTGAGCATCCATACGATGGCGTCCTGCATGGCGTTCCGGTCTAAAACTGCACGTCAACGAAAGGATGCCTGACTCAATGGCGTAGGCGTGTGAATTTTCATTGTGAGCCTTGTACTGCGGTTCGGCTGCCAGGCACTGCACGGGTCTGTGTTTTGATGAGTGACGAGGTGTGATTCATGGAACGCATGTGTCTCATCCAGGCTTTCCTGCAAAATATGCTGGCATAGTTCATACAACACGCAGGATTTCTGCCTTTCCGCAAGGCGTCAGGTCATGTTGCTGATTGCAAAGCTGAAGACCATTGTGTGTCCTGCCTTCCGTCGGTGGCGCTCCCTGGTACACTGTACCAGGGACCCTCGTGTGGCTGCTCTGTAGCTGCTGCGTAATGCCATAGGAAGGTTAAATCGACCTGTCACAGCGCCAACAATGCGGCACTTCTGAAAACCACCGCCGGAGCTCTGCAGCAATGAGCTGGACCTGGAGTTGAAGCTGTTGTCATCATCATCTGCAGGTTCAGTTCGTTTGGGAACCCTGTGTCAGGTTGCAGCATGTGATGCAACTCACGCTAAACAATGCGAGCGTCCCTGTTGCAGATGACCTGGAGTTTCATCTCCAAGAACTACCTGACATCTAGTCAAGCACTCAGGGAGCTCTTCTTCAGCCCTGCCACTCCGGAAGCGGATGTAGAAAAGTACAAGCAGATGCTGAATGATCAGTCGACCCCACTGCAAATGGTGGACCTCAAGAAGCTACGGGTGTGCCACAAGCGTAACCTCTGTCTTCCTGCCTTACAAACCGCTGCCATTGCTGATGCTGGCTACCATTGATGGCGTTGCCATACATAGTACCTCACGGTCACACTGGCTTTTCTGAGCTTGCACACTGGTCAGCCACAGAAGTTGACTGGTTCAGGTCCAAAGCGAGTCCGTTCAGGGTCAGGCTATGCATGCTGAGATTGTGTCTGCTAGCAGCACCACTGAGTGCTTGGCATGGCGTTGTGTGTATACGCAAAGGAGGCCAGGCCGGCGTGACCATGCCTGATGTCGTGAACACCACATCTGTTTGACCTGGTTTCAGCAGGACACTTGTATCTGGTGTGACTCGTGAAGGTGGTGCATCCCTCCTGTCCAATGATTGGTCTAGGCACGAGTGCAGCTCGATCACGACCACATTCACATTGCCAGCCCTGCATCCTGGGGGCCATGAGGAGGTCACCTAAAGCGCCATGTTGTTGTTTGCGGCTGTCTTCAGGCGTCTTTGTAGATTCACAGGCTATCGTGGACACATGTTCTCCATGAGCCGGATCGCCTGGCCAATCCCCACACACACGCATGACATGAAGCTGTGCCACATGCCTGTGCTTGCTGAATGAAGGCTTGACCATCTTTGCGTTGCGAGTGTGGCGGCAGGCACTACATGCATGTCTCACAGTTTCTGAATGCCTTTGAAGAGTGAGGAGTTGCCGCTGGCGCAACTGGCAAAGGAGGAGGTGCCACCAGCAATGGTCATCGGGGGCGAGGCAGACCCGATCGTTGACCGTGAGGACTGCGAAGCCCTTGCAGCTGCACTGCACACGGAGCGGCTCCTGTACTTTGAAGGCGCTGGCCACGATCTGATGCTCGACACCTGCTGGCCACAGACCTCAGCAGGCATTGCAGAATTTGCCCGTGGCATTACTGCATGATCAAGTCGACTCGCATGGAGGGTCCTGGTCCGCAGGAGATGGAGAGGGAAATAGACCGCAACATGCAGGCGCTGTTGTGCACTCGGTACATGCAAGACAGTAAAGCGCTTATGTGTGAGCATGAGCTGTGGAAGGGTGGGTCAGGCAGTTGTCATGAGTACCTGTCTGGTATGCTCAGACATGACGGCTCAATGGTCAAGTGAATCGCTCAGGTCGTGACATGCTGTGCCAGTGGCTAGAGCATCAATGCTATGAAATAATCCCATGTATCTGAGAGCTGAGCTGGGAATGACCAATTGGATCCGAACCTGTTCAGGCGCATGTATCCAGCCGACTCGCGTGGCATGACCGCACGGGCTCAGCCGCAGCAGCACTACCAGTGACAGCCGCACAATGTTCTGGCTTTCAGGGATGCTCAGGCACTGAGCCACACACACCCTTTGTCACTGACCTTCCCCAAACCTTGCAGGGCTAGAGCGTGACACACAATCACGCACTCTGTGCTGCAAAGACACAACTTCTGGCGTGTATCCCGAGTTGAAACAACAACGACCATCTGTCCAACCCACTGCATACAGCCGTACCACACATTGCCAGGCACTCAAAACATGGTACCATTAAAAACCGGCCCATGTCATTCACATGGGCATGAAGGAACAGACACAAGATTCACAGCGATGAGCTCACACATGGATATACCATCCACAACACACATAGGCTACATGGCTGACGCCGCTAACGTGCAACACCGGTGCTGCTTCGATGCACACAACCCGAGAGGAACCCCAACGCATACTTTTGAACAGTTGCAAGCGCCTCTTTCACCATGCACGACGCCCCACAGCGGTTCCGGCACGTTTTGTCAACCAATCCCGGCGGCCGGGCACAGCCGCCCGCCGCCGGGCTGTCAAGACTATCCCCCTCACCGCCGCTCTGCTGCGGCGGCCTCAGCGCGGCTGTCACACGCTGCGAGTGCTGCGCGCCAGCGGCACGCTCGTCTCCACGATCGCCGCACGCCGCGACCCGCTCGGCACCCCAACATCCGCAGCGGCACAGCACGGCTTGATGGCTGCGGCCTTGGCCTCTGCCTTGCCACAGCTGCCGCTGCGGGGCCGCCTCCGCCACTCGTCGACAGCATTTGTATGCGCCGCTTGCCCCACGGCGATCATCCCCTTGGCGTTTGCGAACACAGATAGCCGGATTCCTGCAAAGCGGCTCAAGTTCATACGGCGATGAAACATACCCATCACACAGCACACCGTGTTGGCTCTCAGCAGCGAACGGGTGCACGCATGAGCAACGTACAACACCACAGCGCAGCACTTCACACATGCATGCACGCCCGCCCACGCAGACACCATACGGCATCGTGCCCGAGCCAACCCCCCCTCCTGGGTGTGCAACCACGCGCCTCCCCTGCTCTGCGCAGGGTGTCACACAGGCAGCCATCGATGAGACAGGAACCTCTCTGCGCTACGCCATCGCCCCAGCAAAGCACGCAGCATGCGCGGGAGCAGCCACACCTTTGTTTGGAAGGTTCTTCAGCGCGTTGGGTAGGAAACCCCGGTAGAAACCCCGGATGCCCTCCTTCACCCAGGCATCCTGCACGACGGTCGCGACGCTGATGCTGCCGGTGTGGACCTGTATGCGCCGCCGGATCGTGTCGAGCGGGTAGCAGCACGTTGTTGCGAGCAGCGCGGCGGTGAAGCCGCGCGCAAACGCGGGGATGTCCTGCGGCAGGGAGTCATACGTCGCGAGCTCGAGCGCCATGTATGGTGCGATGCCACACAGGGCGGGGCCGAGGCCACGGTAGAACGCCCGCGCGCCGCCCTCCCGGGCGAGCACCCGAACCGCCGCCGGGATGCTTGTCACAGCGGGATCCACCGCGAGGCGTAGCCGTAGCGAGTCCAGCGGGTAAGTCACCTGCACCCCGGCACCATTCCTCAACGCCCTCCGCCCCCCCCCGTCAATCATGCCCTGATCGTTTGTGCCGCCCATCCGGGGGACCACGCGTACAGCTCGACGGCTCACGCGCGGCTACACTCCAGCCCTTTCACCGCAGGTTCACCAGCGATGATCTGCGGGATCGCGGCAGCCTGTGCGAGGCCGTGCTGGGCGTGCTGCTGTTGGCCTTGACCGGCTGCATGGAGCTGCACACAGGACGGCCACAGCCACGGGCATCGCAGCGCGGGAGCGTGGCGCCTGCTGCAGCAATGGGCTGACTGCACGTGGCAGCTGACCACGTGCCGAGGCCCCCCTGCTGTCGATTGTGGCCGCGCCGTATGCATGCCCACATGCGTGTGCAACGATCGTTGCCATGAGGTCAACCGGCCGAGGCCCCCTGACTGCGGGCCCCTGCAACCGCCCCTTCAGAATCAACGCCATGCATGCAGACTGCACCTACGAAGCGGGCCCTGCACCTGCCGGCAATGTGCTTGCGGAGCACAGAGGGCATGCAGAGTACATATCACATGGCGTGCAGGTTTCCCGGCGCTGGCCGCTGTGGGTGCTGCGTGTCGCTGCCCCGAAACCTGCGCCAGCGCTGCGGCGGTGTGCGCCAGCGGCGGGGGATCACGGACACCAGTTCGCACCGCAGGGGGGAGGGTGAGGCTACATACGTCACCACCGGGGAGAAGGGGGGTAGCAAGGACGGAGAGTGTTGGCGCATGAGGCGGCACGGGGTCGCACCAGTGTGGACAGCATGCCGGCGCACGCCCCCGCTGCAAGCTTACGCTGCATCGTCAGCGGCGTGTTCCCATCGCCCTCTGCAAACATTTTCTTGAACATTTCGTATCCGCAGAGCTGTGTCGCGCTGTATGGCAGCACCCTCAGCACCTACAGCAGCACATTCACATGCTTGACCATGCAATAGATAGCCCACATAACAGTAGCAGCGGATGTTCACAGCATGGGATACGTTGTATCAGGAAATCACGAGCTTATGGTGGTGGTTGAGTTCGGTGCCATGGCAGTGATTGATGAGGCCGTGTCTGCAACACTGAGGCGAAGTCTAGCTGGGACTGCAGATTGGCAGATGGGATGCTGAATCTAACGCGCATGTAAGCCAGCGATACAGATGTTGGGTATGGTAGCGAGAATATGTGCGTACATACATCTTCAGGACAGAGCGGTGATGTGGATGAACTGGCTGCAACAAGCGTACCTGTGGCAAATTGCCCTTCCAGTATCCTTTAACTCCTTCTTGCCGGCCTATTTGTACAAAAGTTTTCACGACACTGCCTTGTCGAGCCGCTTCTGCGACCGCGCCTGCACAGCACTGATGCCTTCACGTGACCAAAGCGAGCCAGGTGTCACCAGCGTCGACAACACGCCACTGCTATATAGCACAGCGTCCGCCAAACATGCCCCGTTTCAAGAACGTGATGCGTGCTGGTCCATTCTAGCGAAAGGAAACGGCATGGGCCGCATGACGTATAGAATTTCGTCGAGTCACAAACAGTGCTGCTACAACTCAAACTGCACAAGAATTCGTCGCTTTGCACAAGAAAATATGTTTTAAAGCACTTTCGTTCAGATGCGCGTGTTAGATGCTGTGGAGAATGTCAGCGGAGCCAGCGTTCAAAGCGAAGGCCTGCGGCGAAAGCTGTCGAATTTCGGGCGTAGCTTTAGGCTGATTCAAACCAGGTGCAGTTACGGAAATTGTGCACTCCTGTGACAGCTGAGCGCTGCATCACGCCGGCTTCAGACACAGGCATTGCAGCAGTCTTGAGTGCCAGGGACATGTCTCCGTCCCGTTTGAACCGGCCATCCTCAAGCTTCCGGCGCTATACATTGAGTACAATGGCCACTAAAAGTACTGCTTGCTAACACCAGTACACATATTTCGATCCTTACGATTGCACGGATGGTAGCGGCGCCCATGCAACAAGATGCCATCATTCTGTGACGACCGAAGCCCCAAAATAGCACTCCGACGAACGCATCAGTCAGATACATACCTATTTCAATTATGCAAGGTTTCATACGGGTGCGCACCGTGAACCATCTTGCCTTTCACTTGGATGATGATTTTCAGCCTGTCCAGAGGTGCTGTTGCCGTTTTTCCTATGGCACCGGCCAGTGCGCCTGCCGCAAACATGACCGACGTATCAGACATACGAGACATTATCGCCAGCGGTTTGTGCGTCGCCAACCAAATGAGCGGAGGCTCCTGCTGTTCTTTGGCCGACACCATGGTCCCAACCCAACTGCCAGCGTCTCGACTCCGAACACGATCACGACTAATTCAAATGCAATGCTGAAATCGTGGTCACACAGCAGTGCCTTTACGCCACCCTTTTTCGGCATGGTTTTTTGCCTATTTGACAGCAAACGCTGCAGCGGCCGGGGAGGCGTTCCCCCGATGGGTCGGCCTGCTTTGAACTTGTGGTTGGGCCAAGGTCCTCGATGCCACGCATGCCAACTGGCCCGCCGCCATGTAGACCTGTCCGACGCAGAAGTTAGCATTGGTCATGTCGATGGGACAAAAATCTGATCGGGCAAGCGCAGGCTTTCCACCTCACGCTTGACCACAGCACCGCAGCTCCGCAGCAGCCATCATTCATGCGCATGATCACGCCGTGCATGCATCTCTGCCTTCGAGCAACCGACCTGCCACGGTGAACCTCGAGTCTGCGAATCGTGCACGCATCCACCGTGGTAGCTCAACTCAGTGAGCCGGTTGCGGCAGCCAGCGTCTCCAGAGTCAGGCCACCTGGACCTACCACACGTATGTTGTTGTCAGACGTGACAGCTGACTTGGCAGCAGAACTGGGACTAGTTGTCAGGCTCTATTCCCCAGTGTTCACACTGCAATGGGTGGCCTGGGCAGTGGGCAACGTGCATGTCAACTGCAGGGATGGCCCTTCTGAGAGCTGCGCACATGGCATGCATGGCAAGATTTTCCTTAGCCTATGATACCCGAGGTTTTATAATTTTAAAAAATTTTCCCTCGGTGACCCAACAAATCATTAGGGGGATGCCACATGGGGCCCTTTTTGGGGCAAACGGAAAGGGAAATTTCGATGTGGCAACTCGAGAATTTCCACT
>JAUMHO010002458.1:0-17182 GCA_032360965.1 Ulva armoricana | reverse complement strand
TGGCCTGGCATGTGGCAGCAACACCCTCGCTTTTGAGCGAACCGGGTGGCGTTGCTGCCAGCGGTCGTTCTTGTAGTTCGAAGTAAGCGCGAACAGTAATCGGAAAACAGGCCTACCGGCCGCAACACACAAACGCCGCTCTTCCCCTTCTGTTGGCTTGCTTCTAGCATATATAAGCATCGGCACGCCCAGACGGCCACCATCCCAAGTCGTGCTGTCCGATATCGGTCAATCACCAGCTCCACCTGATCCGGACGATCTTAGTACCCCCAATCAGAGCGGGCACGCTGCCGATACTCGTGAGCCTGCGGAATCGCTCTACATCTGTCACAAGCAGCCCCAGTCAAGATGATGTACTCGCCCATCGTCGGCCTCAGCGCCGTGCTGGCCTTGTTGGCACCCGTTGCGCTGTCGTCTGGTACGCCCGCGTTCAAATCCGCCGCAACGTTCACACACGTGTATAAGTCCGCAGTCAACACTGTTGCGGCGCAGCATCATGTGTGATTCCGAACAGCCTCGCCCAGTCGAACACAGTCATCGCCACAGCGCCGCCGCTTTGCCTGGCACTGGCGTTGGCGATGGTGCCGGGGCGCCATGGCTGGTACCTGCAGCTGCGGCCATCGAGCGCCTCTCCCACCCGCCTTGCAGCCCATCCCGGCACCCCTGCAGCCACAGACGGCCGCAGCTCATGTGTCATCAATCATCATCTCCAGCAATGCTACGTCAATCAACGCTGTATACGTATAACTGCGTTGGGGTGGATTACCGGGGCTACGCCGTGAACCGTATACCCGAGCTCCTGACTGTCCCGATAAAACTCCACCCATTTCACCCATTCTGAATGCTACCGCCGATGCACGAGTGATTCTAGCGTTACACGGTCACTGGCACCCATTCTATGCCCATACTACGACAAGCAGCACAGCGAAGCGCCGCACACGTCGTACACACGCATGCACCCCCACGCAGCTCATGCATGCAGACCTCGTGCGCGACGACTGCTGCCCCATCGGCAAGTTCTGCTGCGGCGACAGGTGCATCCCCGACGCCGAGGCCCCCTTCACCACCTGCCCCGTCGACAGTGACTGCTGCGACTCCGGCCCACCCCCGCCGGACGAGGTGTGCTGCGGCGACTACGAGTGCTGCGACGGGCTGACGTGCTGCGGCGGCGAGTGCGTGCCCGGGCCGCTGCCCCGCGACACGATCTGTACGGCTCAGGCGTGCTGCACGAATGACCCCCCGCCTCCTCCTCCCCCGGATGAGGTGTGCTGCGCTCCGGGCCTGTGCTGCGACGGGCTCGAGTGCTGCAACGGCGAGTGCATGCCGGGCCCCTTACCCCCTGGCACCCTGTGCACCGAGCAGGCCTGCTGCGTCGACGAGCCACCCCCCGACGACTGCTGCCCCATCGGCAAGTTCTGCTGCGACGATAAGTGCATCCCCGACGCCGAGGCCCCCTTCACCACCTGCCCCGTCGACAGCAAGTGTTGCGACACCGGGCCCCCGCCACCGGACGAAGTGTGCTGCGGCGACTACGAGTGCTGCGACGGGCTGACGTGCTGCGGCGGCGACTGCGTCGACCCCGCCACGCTGCCGAAGGACCCTATCTGCACCGCGCAGGCGTGCTGCACCGGCGACACCGCGCCCAAGAAATGAGCGGCTCGGCGGGGGACCGCGGCTCGCAGGCGGGGGAGCGCGGCTCGCATGTGAGCCCCCGCACGCGACCGCCGTTGCCGCCGTTGCCGCCTTTGCGGGTGAGCGTCTGCCGCCTGACGCGTAGGACGCGGCGTGCTTAGGCTTGTGCAGTAGCAGGAGGATGGCAGCATGCCCGACCGAGTCGTACAGCCTCAGCGCCGCTGGTGGCCCCGGGGCCGCGTGTGCCCATGCATGGGAGTGGGATCGCCGCTGCAAGCCTGCTGGCTGTGAGCAGTGGCTGGCCGGGCCGCTCTGAGGGTGCGCGGGTCGAGCGGCACATGCTTAAGCACGGGGCAGCACCGGCATGCGGGCCAGTGGAGAGCAGCAAACTGGGGCTGCCGTAGTTTATACAAAAAGTCGTGTTGTGATGCAGTTGTGGGGCGGCATGCATGTATTTAGATGCGCATAGCAGTCCCAGTTCGTGTACCGTGCCGCTACAGACGATGCTCTCTGTGATGGGAGTTTAGCTCTACCTCTTTGTAGTGGTTGAGCAGAGCTCTGCTCGAGGATCCCTATCTGGAATCGATCGTTGTGTAAATTGATGCAGGTAGCGGCATGCTAGCTTGATCTGTCCCGTACAGCTACAATCACCGTTGATATCACCCCACAGTGTTGGTGTCGGCGCAGTGGTGCTCAAGTCAGTACACAGCTGCTTGACCCACATGAGTTCATTCGCTGAATTCGCTAAAACCACCGTTGAGTTTTCCTTATGATCAGGGCGATTGGATTTTAGCCTCACAATTAACCCATGTTGCGTGTGAAGTGCGGTGGGGTTGGGGTATCCCGGAGTCTTTCAGATTGACTACCCTAAACCGGCATGCATGCTGCCCCATGCATGCACATCAACAGCGGACAGAGAACCCCACGGCAAGCATGCACATGCTGCTACACAATGAGACATTTCTAATTGCTTCTACGGGCTGAGCTGTACTGAGGGTGACAGCTGGGTGACCATATGCATGTGACAGCGGCTGAATTCAGTCAACGCAGCATATGTGCACCTCTGGGAAAGGAGCAGATCTAGCGGCCAGTCTCCCACCCCAAACCACACGGGCCAGGCCTTGTCCGGCAGGGGAGTACTTCCAGACGTCTTTCATCCACGCATTGACGTGCGGCAGGTCCTGCAGGGGCCACAGGGAGCGTATCGCAACCGCGCACCACCCTCGAGGCGATTGTCGATTGCCGCGGATCGGATAGATGCGTCACATCGAAGCATACGAGCTAAATAGTTGTTACACGGAGATAAATCGTTGTTACACGCAGCAGCCTCGCCTCGCCAAGAGATAAACGCGCAAGCTAACACAAGCAAAACAGCAGGACAAGCATTGTATTCGGATCCGAAGGAGCCTCGGCATCACTCCCAAAACCCCCCCGCTGTCCTGAATGCTATCCAAAAACACATGCATGCCTCCAACCAACCACTCGACCAATCACAATCCCCCAACTGTAGCAGTTGCACACACTACAGAAACCTGGCATCCCGTACACCCTAGAACCCTGCACGCAAACCCCACTGTCGCCCAACAAGCGTGGCATGGGCAATCTCCCAGGACAGCAAAGGCGAGCACGCGGCCACTCCCCCGCCGGGGGGGCCCACGTGCAGGAAGAGCTGGGGCGGGGGCAGACGGAGAAACTAGTGTACCCAAGGCAGGGGGGGGAGGGACAGTCAGGTCCCCCACGTCGGGGAAGGGTATATTCCCTATGGGGTGGGGGGGGGGGGGAGCAGGGGGGCGTCCGGCTGAAGGAAGGGAAGGGGTGAGGGGGGGGGGTGAGTGGTCCAACGCGGAGGGGGGCGGGGCGGGACAGGGGAGGGGCTGAATAGCTGCCATGTTCGCAGTGGATCAATGCCAGGGTTTATTGTCTGCCCATGCACATGCACATGCAAGATACCCCTCTACAGCTAGTTCACCACTCTGTTCACAGCTCCTTAGGAACAAGTGCCTGGGTTTGTTTGATGATCCACCACAGAAGCTGATACTCGATGGGCACAAGGAAAGATGCCAGGATGAAGGATGTGAAGGTTCCACCTGGCAAGTCGGTAACTCTGTCCACTTCCACCCTGGCATACACAAAAGTACCCACCACAAACGCAAACTTTAGAAGCATCCCTACAATCGCAGAGCTGTGTACCTGCACAAGGGAGAAGAGACTCAGTGTGAAGACATCGATCCAGGTAGCGCTATACAGTGTGAAGATATAAAACGATGCAGATGCATGCATGTATCTGCCCATGGCATTATGTTCTTACATGTAGGATTTCAATGTTGCCAGATCAGACTTTCATCCTGGGCACAAAACGAGTGGCTTGAAGTAGCTACACCAATATGTCCTGGTGATGTCTTGGTGTATGTGATCGGTTTGTTGTTGTGCTTGTGTTGGCTTGTGTGTTCACCCCTTGGCGAGGCCAAGCTGTCGTGTTGATTTCTGTGTAATACTGATAGGGCCTGGCGATGAAACTTGTGTGGGAGTCGCGGCAAGCTTGGATACAAAGTCATTCTAACGACATGGCGCCGTACCCCGCTAGCCACAGCCATGCACATGCACCGGAACCTCAACCTCTGCAGGGCACTGTGACAGCGCAAAGAAGCACGCTGGAGTGCCCAGAGGCGCTGAAGGGCTTAAGCAAGCGTATGACCGCACACCCGCTCAATGTGGCCTCGTGTTTGGCGAACTGTTTCGATGACATCAACTTCCCGATCGCATCCAGACTTCGCATGCACCAGGAAACAGCCGACCAGGAGGCCAGGGAGGGCGGTGATGGCACACACAGCGCCCAGCAAGACTTCTGATGCGCTGATTAGGGCAGCTGCCGATATCTGTAGGCTCGGGAGTATCACCAAGCCCACAGTCGCGATGTTCGATGTACGCCCGTGGAGCCATGCTAGAGCCTTGATGTCGAACGTGGTAAGCCTGAAGCGATTGGGACCCGCGTCTGCATTACGTGTACTTGTGTAGTCTGACGTCGCATGCGCTGTTGCGTCGCTCTCGCCGACGCCCTCTACATTGGCGACGACGACACGGACATCGATATCGATATCATATGCATCCCGGTCATGATCGAGTGGTATCGCTGCTTGGCTATCGGACATGGCACATACGCTCCTGCAGCACAGCTCGTCCGTACGCGTACGCGTGTTGTGCTACCTGATGTCTGATGTGCTGATTCAAACAGCGCTTTCAAGATGGTTACAAATGGGTAAACAGGTGTGACTATTACTTGAACAATGCATGGAATCACACACCAGCAGCTGCAGTGTATGCTCAGCGCAAGCCACTTTCTCTCACTCATGATCATACGAACCGCAAATGCACAGCACATGTCCGGTAGCACATGCAGCGTTTTCAGGATGGTTTACCAGCGCTGGTACGTATACCTGCACATGTGTACTGCGAACACGCTCACAGCTGCATGCGCAGCGCGTGTCGTCACGCTCACTGAACCAGATACCAATGCTGTGCCCGCCTGACTCTACCGAGATTGCCTGATTGAAGTGTAGATTTCGCATGGCTGACCGTTACTGGCGATGGGATGAATGGGGACCACAGCGCACCTGACGTCCGGTTCCGAATGGCCCGGTACCGCTGTCCTTGCAATTGCGGGCGTCAACACCAGCTTCGGAAAGGCATCGATGCGGACACAGTTTGAACTTGAATAGGTCTGGTGGGAGTGTAGATTTACATGTGTCCTGTTGCTAGCACCTGCCATCTTGCCAATGTCAACCAGCTGGACCCGCTAGAAAACCATCTTCAGCTGCAGGTGGCACGGTGCAATATGCACGAATCTGCAGCAAACGCGGTGGGATAGATCTACTGGACCGGACAGTGTGCATGACGAGTCAACTGGGGTCGCCTCCGGGTATCAGTCTCTGTGCATCCACATGACAGTGACACAGCCACAGGCACGGTATTGCACCGGTATTGCACCGGCTCGCTTGGAGTATGGCGTTGTACCAGATCTGAAGTCTACTGGGAGCTGTGAAACCTCTTTTGCGATGGCTGTCATGGTGCATGGCATGCTGCCCACAGTCACTACGTAGAGTTGCAGTGTGGGGCTTCTGTGGTTTTCCTGCTCACACAGTTTGAGCAGAGAAAAAACCGCCTGCACCCCGGTCTTGCCATAAGCCATGCCACGGGCTTCGCAGGAAGCGCCCAGGCATGGGCTGCTGGCCTGGAATCCATGGGCGTGCCCTCTAGTGGCATCCTTCGCCCGAGACACTAACAGTGGATTCGAACGAGCAGCCCCACCTGCACCGGATACGGCGATGTAATCATAGATACATACCGGAAGCACCTCACCTGGATCCCCTGCATCCCACGTGCCACCTGTAAATTCCAGTGCAGACAGGGAAAACCGAAGCTCTCTCAAGCTTGCTGGGCTGAGCACGTACCCGAAGGTTGTTGTGTTTTTTTTTACCTGCCTCCTAGCATGCCCGTCTGCGTACCTGCAGCTGCAAGGCCATTGCACTAGCTGGAATCAGCATGCAGCATGCAAGTGCTCAAGAGCGGCCCGCTACTTACACCTGAAGCCCTGCAACCAGAATCAGCTCATACTCATATATCAGTGTTCGCCTGCTCCCAAGCCAATCGCTCAGCCACGCGCAAGCAGTACACATCAACACTGGCATCCTCCGTACAACTGCCGGGCCCGGTAGGCGTTGCGCTGATCATCCGGGGCTCGGATCCCCAGAAATCGTCTCCAGCCACATGGACGCCCTGCTCTGGAGACTCTCATAGCTACTGGACCCCATGCATGTGCTGGTCCGGGACACGGCGAGTCCAGTCAGGCAACTCTGCACCCACGTTGTGGCTGGCTTTGTCATCAGTGCGACGGGTTACGCAGCGCAAGCAGGGGGCCTCGCGCCGACTGTCGCTGTGGATGCACTCGCCTTGCGTCTGCCGGAGTCGTCCCACATTCATGCCTGGTTGAAAGCGCCCGTCTTGTGTGTTTCCGGGTGGCAGCACTCTGTGCCTCATGCTGCTATGTCTACCACCCCTACGCGCACAGGTGCTGTGGCCCTCTTGGCTTTGCGCGATACCCGATGTTTTCATTCTTTCTCTCCCTTTCGGGCCCACCCCTGGCGCCGGGAGCTGCCCACTAGCTACCAGACACCACTGAAGCCGCCGCCGCTCCACTGCCAGTGCTTCAGAGTCCCAGCCAGAGATCCCACACCTGGGCTCGCACACCGACGCTGGCGTTGCTGCCGTTTTGGACGTGTCATCACATCTGTGCTAGCGGGCCGACGGCATGCCTCCCAGACCTCGCTACGGGCATGCGCAGCGGCCCTCAAACCTGCATGCCCGCCGCGAGGGTCTAGCGATTGTGAGCACACGTATACCCCAGTGGGGACACCGCGCCAGATCAAATGCGCCATGGCCGAAGCACCCGTGCAAAGCGGGAACTGGATGCAGACAGTCTTCGAAGCGTACCCCCTCGAGTGCGGCGCAGCAGCGGCACCCCCCCTTCTAGATCTGCAGCTCTGCAACAACAGGCGACACAGGCGGCGGGCTCACCCGTGAGTGCATGATTAAGATATGCTGATGAGGGCGGTTGGGACACACGCCAAGGCCGCCTCGTCGCCCGCCTCCCTCTCATATAGCCGCCTCCCTCTTATATAGCCGCCCCCGCCAGCGCAGTCCGTGTCACCTCCACCTCCGCTTCTGGCCGCGCCGCGCAGCCCACTGTCAGCGGTACCGCGGCAACCGCGTCAGCGCTGGAGGCTTCTGACCCAGCCGGGGCTGCAGCAAGCGCGGTCGCTGACACTTCAGCCAATGCCGCGGGGGGCCGTCAACAGGCGGGCGTGCCGGCACCGCCACTACCCGATGCCCTCTCCATGCTGCGCCGCATGTCGCCGGCCACAGCACAGCACCGCCACTGGCGTCTGGGGTGCTTCGGGACGTGTGCATGCACCGTGTGCGGCGTTTGTGTGATTCACGCCTGGCGCTCGCTACTCTAGTTCACGATATTGACAGCGTGTAGGAGCGCCTTGGTTTGTTTGGTCGTCCACAACAGAGTCAGCGTCTCCAGCGGCACGAGGAGGGCGGATGCTGTCACCAAGCACATGAAGGTTGCGTCCGGGATGCCGGCCACCCGGTCCTTCTCCACCCTTGTGTACACAAACGTACCCACCACAAACGCAAACTTGACAATTATTGCTCCTGCAGCAGATGTGTCTATCTGCACACGCACCGAAGGTTTCAGCTGTGGATATGTGGCGGTGTGTATGCATGTGGGGAAACAAGGTTGTCAGATGCTGGGCCCGGGCACGACATAGTTGAGCTACATTGGCATGGCCAGATGATGAGGCTCTAGTGTACTCTGTTTAGTACTCTGCTGAGCCGGCAGGCTCGGACATGAAGCCGTGTCATCAGTGGCTTGGCCACGCTATTCATAGCCATGCACTAAGACCTGTGAAGGGGACAGAATACCGCCAGCACATTGAAGTTGAACGGGTTACATGATGACGCTGAACCGGTTAATGAAGATGTAGCACACCAGTTTGATGCGGCCCTCTGCGGGAAGGGACTCGCGATCGTGTCGCACGACATGCTCACTCACCAGCAAACAGCCGACCAGGAAGCCAGGGAGAGCGGTCATGGCACACAGAACTCCCAGCCAGACTTCTGATGCGCTGATTACGGCAGCTGCTGCTATCTGCAGGCTGGAGAGTACCATCAAGCCCACCGTCGCGCTGCTCAGTCTACGCCAATGCAACCATGCGCTTGCTCCTGCGTTGTTGAACGTGTTCCGACTGCTGCCACGGGGAGTTGCAACTGGGGCATCGGCATTGCGTGTGCCTCTATTTAGTGTGATCGCATGGGCTATCGCGTCACCTTGGCTGATGCCCATCGCGTGGGCGACACGGCCATCATCCCGGTTCCATGTCGTACTGTCGGACATGCCATACGCTCCTGAAGCGCAGCTTATGCGTCTCGTCCTCTTGTCAGTCTAATTCGCTGATTCATGCTGTGCTTTCATTCTCAAGATGGTTTACAAACCTCGCGAGGCACTGAGCTGGTATCATTACGCTCGCTACGAACCAGATACTGTGCTTACCTCGGTCGACAGAGATCGACAGATAGAAATTCAGACTTTGTTAGGTTTCTTGTTCTGGACATGTAGGATGGAGGGACCACAGCACACCTGCGTCAGTATCCGGAATCGCTCGGTTGCTCTATCCTTGCCGACATCAGGGTCAGCTTGGAACGGCATCAATGCGAACACACAGCCTTCAGCCGCAACACATGTAGCGATGGCAAAGTCTGCTGACACCAATTCCGTTGCTAGCACCTGACTGCTTGTCAACGTCTGCCAGCAGGACTCATACACCCGTCTTCGGGTGGCACGGTGCCATATGCACGCGCAACTCCGGTAAATGCGGTGAGATAACCACTGGACCAAACGGTGCACGTGACGAGTCAACTGAGCTCGGATCCGGGTATCAGTCTACGTCTACCAACGTGACAGTGCCACACGTATGGCGAGTAAGTGTCACATTTACATTTTTTACACGTCCTGGTTCTGTACTGCACCTGCAGTATGGGCTCACTTGGAAGTATGGCGCGGTCTTCCCTCATCACCAGATGTGCAGAAACGCGTGCTCTCTGTTGCAATGGCAATCACGGTGCATTGCATTGCAGCCGAGTCCCTTCGTGGAATGCTGTAGGGCTTGCTCCAGCTTGCCTGTTCACACTGGTGTCCTTATGGCTACGGCAATGTAATCATACATACTGTTTGAGAGAGGCACGGTCACAGGTGCATCACGAAACATCGTACAGGTCTCGAATCAGACCACCTAATCATTCATCACCTTCATACGTCCCTCCTGGACACACCACCAGTTCGAAACTAGTCCCTGCAATCTGTGCAACGTGCGACATGGTTTTTCTGATCAGCCAGCTATTTCCTTTGCAACCCACCGCACTGAACCCTCTCAGCGCCTGTGCCATTCAGTTTGAGAGTGGCCGCTTGCACGAATGTCTAGCCACTGGACATGCCCCCGGGCTTGCAGCAGAAACACAGCAGACAGAGGCAGGGCAGGGGCAGGAATCCGTAGGCGTGCTATCTCGATTGGTCTGCTTCGATCGAGATCTCTAGACATGGAAAATCAGTTCGAAACGATCATACACCTGCGCATCCTTGTAGAATATGGCGAGTACGTGTCACATTTACATTTACAGGCGACTCCTTGCCTGAATCTTCTATTCCCGAAGATTCCAGGGCAGATGATTCCAGGGCAGTCAGGGACTGTGCCAACCTCTCTTGCAAGGCAGAGCACATGCGTGCGTCATGGCTTACCTGTCCTCTCAACTTCAGGCTCAACGCAGGCTTTGCATCGCGCTGGTAACAGCATGCAAGTGCTCAAAAGCAAACGACCAGTTACACCTGACGCCCTCGGTGTCACACATTCACCGACGCAACTGCTTTCAGCGGCCACAACCACATGGTAGTCTCTGCCTGCTCCCCAATCAAACTCTCAGCAGTGTACAAGTAGTATGTATTCACACCGGCACTCTCCGTGCCACCGCCGAAGGTGGGTAGACGCTACCCAGTCCCAAGGAAAAGCCTCAGTAAAAGCAGTATATATCCTCCTCCGCTGAAAAGCAGTATCCTCCTCCCGGCCGGGCACCCCTACTACAGGACCCCTACACATGCCTGCCAGCAGTGCTGCAACATGAAACTACTAACACGTTCACATTCAACAAGTTGTTGCCCACTCGAACATCAGACCCGGTGCTCATTGCGTCCGCATCCTTCACAAGTTTTACTGTCCGGTCTACCGACTCAACAAATTGTTTGACCAGGTTCCGCTGGTCACCTGTGGTGCCACGTGCTGTTCAAGCACACCCTCAGGAGCTGCGAAATGAACACATTCCGGCCGTCTGTCGCCAAGCTCACGTAGCTCCCCCTCTCCTCCGTCAGGTCCGTGCAACGGTGTCATGAGCTTACAAAGACCTTGAACCAGAATGGTTCCAGGAGGGTATAGGCATGTGTTAACATATAAATGAGATTATCTGTGGGGCAGTAGTAGACTCAGGGGAGCCATCAGCGTCACCACTAGTGACAGTATGCAGTGGTCCTATTGTTTAATATATAGCTCATGTGGGTATCTATATCATGTTCTAAGCCTTGGAATGCTTGACTTGACGCCCGAAATATTGGTATCTTGATGTTGTGCACGAAGAACATCCTTTCACACTGAACCTCCACACTGGCGTCTTTGATCTACTTTCTACTCAACACCTCACAGCTTCTATCAACCCAAGCCGCATACATAGCTTGTATCAATTATGCCCAATCTCAGCCGAATCTGTTAAAATATGAATCTGAATGCCCAACCGAACCCGCCGCTTAGCGGTTTGATCGAAGCATAAATACAACCGCGCTCAGGGCTGCAGAGCTGAGTGATGCCGGGCAACGTGCATAACAGAGCAGCATATGCATGTGCATGCATGCTGCATCTGACTGCAGCCGCGGCGTGATCATAGTGACGAGCATGGCTCGGTTACACATGCAAGCCATCTGTCATGAGCTTACAAAGACGCCGATGGGGGCGGCTGTGCACTAGCATGAGGGCTGTGCTGCCTTGTGATCTGGCGGTGTCCTCGTTGGATACGCTGAAGCGTGCAGGAGTTTCTCCAGCACGTCTGTGATGGTTGTGCATCTGGCCACTCTCTCAATGTGTATGGAGCAGTAGCGCACTTCCTAATCGTGGACCCTGCGTGTCGTACGTAGGTGTACTTGGCCAGCTGAAATACTTTCAACTACAAATGGACCTGTCACTGAATTTTTCTTTGCCAGTCCGCGTTCGATAATGTAAGGTCTCCAGGTTGTAATTTCCTCCCCCTACCAGCCTTGCGTGAGGCAAGAAGGCGGGCTTGCTTGCCAGCGTTATGCTGCTGAGCTTTGAGAATGTGAGCATATACCCGGGACGCCATCGTGTCAGAGCGCACATCGCGCTGCTGGACGTACGATTCCTCAGGTAAGACTGGGAGCTGAACTGCAGCAACTTGAAGTGGCGGCTGGATCGGACCCACAGGAGGGGGCAGGCGCAGAGGATGCGCATGCACCAGCTCGCTGGGTGAGTATCCCGTCACTGAAAGTCGCCGTTGCATGTAATCCATGCGTAGATGCGGCAGCAACGCAGCCCAGTCATGGGTGGCGCCAGCAATTTTCGCTGCTAGCATATCTTTCATTGTGCGCACAAGGCGCTCGACTGCACCGTTGGACTGCGGATGATATGCAGAGGTTTGAACATGGTCGACACCAAAACGCTCCAGCTGATGCCGGAAGGCGCCGGCGAATTCGGTGCCGTTGCCCGTGGTCACCCACTCGGGTATCCCATAACGCATAAACCAGTAGTCGTGCACAGCACGGGCTACAGTGTCAGCACCTTTGTCGGAAATGGGCGCGAACTCCGCGGCTTTGGTGAAGTAGTCCACCATCAGGCATATATACGCCTGACCTGTGCGTTCTGTGGAGAGGGTGGCTTTGGTGCGCCCAGCCCTTCCTTTCACTGGTTGCGCTTTGACTCGGTGCAGTGCGAACGGCCCGGCCAGGTCTATGTGAACGTGGCGAAAGGGACCGCTCATACGAGGCTTTGAAATTTTGAATGTCTGCAACTTGTTGAAACTGCAAGCGTTTGACTTGGCAGGCGTGGCACTGTTCCACGTACACAGCGATGTCGGCTTTGATGCCGGGCCAGTGGTAGTGCTGGTGGAGCACTGCTAGCGCTAGTGTTTGCCTAACGCCAGCGTGGCCCATGCGATCGTGGTAGGAGGCAATGACACCCCATCGAAACTCCACCGGTGGCACAGCTAGTCACAGCCTATCACCGGTGCGCAGTTGTGCGAGCACAACCAGCCAGGCTGGTCGCATTGGATGTAGCCGCAGGTGGGCTGCATTTTTGCGAAGTTGCCGCTTTAGGGACTTCGGCATGTCCGACCGTTTCCGCTTTAGGGACTTCGGCATGTCCAACCAGAGTCTGGGTGGAAGACAGCCTCAGCCCGCTGTCGGGCGTGATGGGATGCCGCTTCCAGATCAAAGTCATCGGCAGCTGCTAGGATGCTGCGATATTCCACTATGGCACGCTCTTGCAGCTGCACATAAGGGCGCAAGAGGGCTGCGTTAGCATGGTGGTATGGGTCACCACGCCGAGCAAACAGAATGGGATCGCTGTAATTGAGCCATGCTCGTCACCATGATCACGCGGCTGCAGTCAGATACAGCATTCATGCCCATGCATATGCTGCTCTGTTATGCGCGCAGCCCTGAGCGCGATTGTATTTATGCTTCAACCAAATCGCAGGGGGGTGTGCACTCAGCCCCATGGTGATTTCAGTGTTAGCGCGGACACCCGGGGCCCCCACTGACGAGTTTAGGACGTCCATAGGGCATAACTAGGTGGTTTGAGAACGACTACGGGCCGTTTGGGAAATCGCATCGTTTTCCCAAAGATCGCCCCCTAAACCCATTAAATACCCCGGGCCTGCTTTCCCAAACTTCATGGTTTGGGCCCAATTCATCCCAGACTCGCTTCCATTGATCCCAAAGCACACACACCACTGTTTAAAAATGATAATATATTGTATGTATCGACTGACGTGACACCACCTAGCTAGCTCGGATCAGGGCTGCGTACGGGTCTGGGGCCTATGGCTGACCGCTCAACGCACGAGCTGTACGAGAGCTTGATACAGTTTGAACAGTTGCTTAAATGCATTTTTTGCATTCTTGAAGGGCCGCTTAATCCCGTAGACTTTCAAGAGTCTCTGTGCCAGACTGCTTCAACATTGAAGAACACGAATGCAGATTACAACAGATTGATGAACACGGACAAGCAGCCATGGCATACATACATGGCTGCAGATCTAGACACCAACAGCATATCACCTGCAGCTACTATCATCATCCATACTTTGGCTACCTGCATTCATGCTGCAGCACCATACCAGGGCATCCACTTTTCTTCGTCAATCCGTACGCCCAAACTGCAAATTCAGGCCCCAAAAATGCGCAGCAAGAAGCATGCGCTTGACTCCGAAGCAGCCAACATGTGATGACCACCCCAACTGCATGCTGCCTATGCTGCCTGCCTCGTGCTCAAAGCACTCGAGCTCATGCACTGACATGCCAGCATAGAACACGGGTTGCCGCCAGCAACCATCACCCTTGCACCATGAAAATGCTTCCAATCAACATGTATAGGTCACATGCGTCCATCAGGCCCCAGGGTCGTGCACAGGCAGCGCAGGGACCGTACACGTGTCAGCACGGTTCTCTGTGGGCCTCTCAAGTAAGACGTTGTCATAGCTACAGGACAACTGGGCGCATTTCTGCCAAGTTTGCAAATGGGACGACCCCAGGGGCATTACACTGTACCAATGTGCCGGATGCCCACTGTGGGTGGGCATCCATGGTGGGCACCCAAATCAGTAACATGGGCATCGACATTGCAGCTGCTCTGGGAGGGCTAAACTCCTGGGAACAGGGCAAAACATACTAATTGATTATGGACGAAAGTGTTCTCAAAGTCAGCGTGCTATTGGATTTGATACAGTCGCGCTGACAACAGTGTGTTGATTGGCTGTGATTGACTCTAGGGTGACTATAGGGGTGCTTTGGGAAAGCTCCCGGTGGTTTGGGGGGGAAATGCTAGATTTCCCAAAATATGGCCTCAATTTGTTCACAAACCCCCCATTTTCCCAAACAAAAAAAAACACGCTTTAGTCGTTCTCAAACCACTTAGTTATGCCCTGTGAATGTCCTAAAATCGTCAGCGGGGGCCCCGGGTGTCCGCGCTAACACTGGAACCACCAAGAAGCTGAGTGCACACCCCCCTGTTCACGCAACACATCAAAAATGCAGGTGCAGGTGTCTTTTACTGCACCGTTCAGCCAAACAGCGCTAGCCCACGGCAACGCAAGACTTGCAAATCGCCCAGTGGACGTTTGTCTCCGGCAGTCCATTCCATGCGGTTGACACTGAAGAATTTCGAATCGCAATCACAGAGGTTGCAAGAGCGGGTCCCGGCTTCCAGCTGCAGGTTCCGGGTTGGAAGGCAATGGGCACGACAGCATATCAATGAAACAGACAATACAATATGATTTCGTATACTTCCAAAATCAGGTTCTCAGCAACACCGACCTGCTCTCTTGTCGTTCGGAACATGAAAAAACCCCCCGCCTGAACCACAAAAAAATCCCGACCTGTTTTTCCCCCACAATTTCCGGGCCCGAAGCCTAAATGCCGGTAACGATTTTTCGGGATCAGCCCAACCCTGTCGTAGACGCTGGCTTTTCGTAAATGACAATGTCACGTACGTCAATTCAGATTGATTTATAAAACGCGGCATTTACTCCCAAAGAAAAAATATTGTTGTATTGCATTGGGCGGTTCCGGGGAAAGCGTGTGTTGTTCAAATTGTACCCAAGTGTTCCAAATAACCATTGTGTTAACCGTGCATGCCAACCTTGTGTACAACCAAAACCTGCCTGGACTCTGCTGAAGTGCCATGTTACAACACAACTCCAGTGTATTAGTCAAGTATACTCATGCGTACAGAGGTGTGCACACCAGCACACCTCACACAACTCAACATCCCAGAGTTAACACACCAAGGTGCTGGCAGCAGCCAGCGTTGTTGTAGCTGCCGTGTTTCAGGTGTAACAGCCCGTTACCGATCCTCAATGCCACGCGGTTCCTACTCCCACATTCATAGCATTTGCAGCGAGCAAGTGCGGCACTGCAAATTCCACATTACCATTCCACAACGCTAGCCAGTAGCGAGGACAGCAACCACAGGGACGGGCCCGGGCGCAATAAATACCATATGCGTTTTTCTGTAGCCGACACAATTGATTTCCAGTCGGTTGGGGCGCTTCTGCAAGCAATCTTCCACTGTGTGATTACAATCCCTGTATGTTCCTCCCTCGCTCACTAAACCCATCACCTCGCAAGTCCCTGCGTTTATATATCTTTCCGTTCTAGTATACCATTTATATCCTTTAGCGATGCCGACAACTAGTTCCACTTCAACAAAGCAGTTCCTTGACAAATGAAGATGACCGAATTACTAGAAGTGGACTTGATACATATGAAAGGAAATCACAACTGCCCATGGCCACTGCCAATGCTGTATCCTACAGTCTGTGGAGGGCTGCATCATCTCTGAATGAGACAGAGGTTGTAGCAACTGCCAGAAAACCACCCACCCAGCAAGACAGTATCACGTATTATTCGCCGCTCCCGCGCGAAGCAAAGCTTTTCTCCGCAGCGCCCTTCAAAGTTTCAACATTAACGTGCCATTAATGCAAATGTAACATACTGTTTGCCTACCACACATGCCCATTAGTAATTACGCATCTACTGCTTTCAAAGAAGTTCAGACAACATTTTCTGGGTGCTGCTGTGACTTGTCGGCCTGTCGAAGATCTCCCTTTGGCTCAGCGGAGAACAGCTGACCCTGCAACAAGAAGTAGTCGCTGTGAAACAACGTCACACTTTTAAATCTCTTGCACGTACTCATGTGTTGTAAATAGTACATCTTCCTAGGCCCCGATGCCCGATGCAACATGAGGGGGGCGTGCACTCCCCTTCTGGCCACGTTCACCGGGAGAGCGCAAAGCCTGCTTTCCCAATCGATCTGTTGGAACACTAGTTAGACAAGGTATGATGTATTGGACATCACTATGGCGTTCGTTTTGTGTTTTGGGCAAAACAGGGCCTCGCGCCGAAATCCGGCCTGTTTCTTGGGCAAAATCGAAATTTTGCCAAAGTGGGTCGGAACGATCCCAAAGACCTCGCAGAGGCTCCAAAACATGTCTAGACATGTCCCTGAGTGTCACTATGTCCACGTTTTGGTACTGTATTACTAACAGTCGATGGTTTTGTGTCAGCGTTGGCAATGGGTGTGGGCCAGCCTCGTTACAGGCTGGTAGATGTGAGGACTCAATCCGCCTGTATCATCTGGTCGCTGGATAGGAACGCAATCTTGACATGATGGCTTTGGTATTGAAAGGCGAGCTATTTTGTGATAGGCAAGATACAGTGCGCTGCGAAAAAACATGTACAACGTGGAATGTCAGATGTAGTGCACGAACAGCAATCACAGTGTAGCTTCGCGACAGCATAAAAAAAATCCCTGATTGCCTTGTCTTTGGCGGAATTATCTAATGTTGCAGCCACGGCCTCGTGCACCAAAGGTTCTATATCAGCCTGCATATTACGCCCACACACATCATGCTTGTCTAATATACATGCCAAACAATCTTTTAACTCTTTGTAATGTTTGCATGTGCACATGTCGCCTGAAGTCATATCGACTGTGTACGGATCCGAGCTGATCTATGTGACTCGCCGTTCCGTGACGTCAGCTGCAAAGGCAGGTCGATATCAACAGGTGTAGCATGTCATACGGGTCAGCATGGGGCAATAGTGCGGATTATCCAAACCATGAATCGTGAGCCCAGTGCCTCCAGTCAACAGCGTGCA
>JAUMHO010002447.1:0-17209 GCA_032360965.1 Ulva armoricana | reverse complement strand
CCTATTAAGTTTATCAAAGATATTCAAGTAAATCTACTGCCTAGACAAGATAAATGGCCTGTTGGTTGGAGTGTATTACAGCCCATACACGAAGATACATTCGACTTTTCAATAGCATATCCAAAAAATATTGACTGTGTTTATGTATTTGGTAATGAATATTATCCTGGTGAATTGATGCCTACTGTTGAGTTTAGAACAAGTCCACGTGCTACTAAACGTAAGTATATTCCCTTACCTAGACCACGACTTAATCTACCACCACTTGATGTTATCTTTATTAGTAATGGAGAACCTAATGCTGAGAAAAATTGGCATCACTTATTAGAAGTAATGCGTGGAAAACCTAATCAAGTAATGCACAGTCAAGGTGTTAATGGTCGAGTAGCAGCATATCAAGCAGCAGCCAAGTTAAGTAATACACCTTGGTTCTTTGCTGTGTTTGCTAAATTAGAAATAAACCCCCACTTTGATTTTAATTGGCAACCAAACTTAAGTGATATACCCAAGCATTATATATTTTATGCTACTAATCCTGTTAATGGATTAGAATATGGACATCAAGCCATGATTGCTTATCATCGAGAACTAACACTTAATAATCAAGGTCAAGGACTTGACTTTACTATGGATGATGCTCATGCTGTTATACCTATTAATTCTGGTATTGCTAGATATAACATTGATGATTGGACAGAATGGAGAACTGCTTTCCGTGAAGCTATTAAGTTATGTGTAGATGCTAACCGTGATGATTATGAAGCAAAAGAACGTTTAGATATTTGGTTAAAAGAATATAGTATAAGTAGTTTGGCTGCTGAGCAAGCAGTAGAATATTACAAAAATGTTAACGGGGATATGGATAAGCTCAAGCTAAGTTATGAGTGGGATTGGTTGAGAACCAAATTTCTTGACGGTAAATCAAAATAAGTATAATATACGAACATGGAACAAAAAATACAAAGCGCATTAGATTGGCCTGAAGTTAGAAATGAACTTAGGGCAGCATTATCAAAAATATCATACAATCATGATCTTTACAAAATGCTATCTAATATTGACAATATGATAACAGAATTATCAAAAGCAGAAGTAACAGCTAGGCAGCGTAAAAATGATAATATTGTGACAACAAAGATAAAATCTATTAATGAATCAATACAATATGTTGAAAAAATGTTACTTTACTTTGCGTTAGCAAATTGATATGAAACTTAAACATCTAGCATATAAGATATCAGAATACTATCTACACAGTGGATTTACATTAGTTGAGTGGATAGTTATCATTTTAGTAACTTCTTTTCTAGTATCATCAGCAATTCAGTGGTTCATCTCTTAACCAATTCACTCGACAGTAAATCAAATTACTGTTATTATTCAATTTCAATATTTTCAAGGAGCAAAAATGTCAGTAGCAGATAATCATACAGTAACCTCAGTCGAAATTGAGGAAGCTATTCTAACAGTAAAAGATTTAGGATTAGCGTTATTTATTTGGGGACCTCCCGGTATCGGTAAATCTCAAGTTGTAGCAGGTGTAGCTAAGAATCTTGATGCTCCTGTAATCGATTTGCGTATGGCTCAATGTGAACCTACTGATATTCGTGGCATTCCTTATTACAATAAAGAATCAAACTTAATGGAATGGGCAGCTCCTATTGAGTTACCTTCAACAGAATTTGCTGCTAAGCACGATTATGTGTTCTTATTCTTAGATGAAATGAACTCAGCATCACCTGCTGTTCAAGCTGCTGCTTATCAGTTAGTACTTGACCGTAAATGCGGTACTTATAAACTGCCAGACAATGTTGTTATCGTAGCAGCAGGTAATCGTGACGGTGACAAAGGCGTTACTTTCCGTATGCCAAGTCCTCTTGCTAATCGTTTCACTCACTTTGAAATGAAAGCTGACTTTACTACTTGGCAGAATTGGGCAGTTAACAACGGTGTTCATCAGGATGTAGTTGGTTTCTTATCAGCTAATAAAGGTGACTTGTACGATTTTGATGCTAAATCAAGTTCACGTGCGTTTGCTACACCTCGTTCATGGTGTAAAGTTAGTGATATTTTAAATGCTGTTACTAACATACGTGAAGGTAATGCGTTTAATCTTATCGCAGGTACTGTAGGTGAAGGTCTTGCTGCTAAGTTTCAAGCTCACCGCCGTTTCGCAGGTAAGATGCCTAAAGCTGAAGATATTCTATCTGGTAAAGTTAAAGATTTATCAGTCAAGGAAGTATCAGCTATGTACTCATTAGTTATTTCAATGTGCTATGAGTTAAAAGAAATGGATAAAGATCCAAAAACTGACCGTAAAGCATTTAATGCTTGTGCTGATAACTTCTTTAGTTACATGATGAATAACTTTGAAACTGAGTTAGTTATTATGGGTGGTAAAATCGCACTAAAAACTTATAAACTTGGTTTAGATCCTTCACAGTTGAAAACGTTTGACGAGTATCATGCTAAATATGGCAAATATGTACTAGATTCATTGAAGTAACATTTGGCTAAGTGTAACTTGACTATGAATAGTAGTTGAGTTACACTATTAGTATTCAATAAACATAAGGATAAAACATGACTTTTTTCGAAACGGAAGATACTAAATCAGGCAAAGGTAAACGTAAACCTAAAAAGTCACGTAATGACAAGCATGATAATCTTATCGGGCCAACTGATGCTAAAATAGATAATCAGGCTCGTGAACGCTTAATTCAGGCACGTGTATCTTTATATCTTAATCACTCATTCTTTGGTAATTTAGCTACTCGCATGAAGCTAGTCAACGCTGACGAATGGTGTCCTACTGCTGCTGTTGATGGCAGAAATTTCTATTACAATTCACGTTTTGTTATGATGTTAAAACAACGTGAAGTAGAGTTTTTGGTAGGTCATGAAGTTCTTCACGTGGTATATGACCACTTAGGTCGTAAAGGTGATCGTGACCATCAACTATTCAATATTGCTAATGACTATGCGGTTAACGCTGACTTGAAACGTCATGGTGTTGGTGAGTTTATCACTACTGTACCTTGTTTATATGACAAGAAGTATGATACTACCTCTAAGCAAAAATCTTGGGGTTCAGAACAAATTTATGATGATTTGTATGAAAACGCTGATAAAATCTCTATGGATGATTTAATCGACCAATTAATCGATGACCATTTAGATGATGAAGGTGATGGTGACGATGGTGGTGATCAAGAAGGAGAAGGTGGAAATAAAAAGGGTAAAGGCAAAGGTCGCCCTAAAATTTCACCTGAAGAACGTGAACAGATTCGTCAAGAAATAAAACAAGCTGTAATTTCTGCTGCTAACGCTTCAGATGCCGGTAGTATTCCTTCTGGTGTTAAACGCTTACTAAAAGATATTACACATCCTGTTATGCCTTGGCGTGATTTATTACAACAAGATTTGGTAAGCCCATTCAAAAGCGACTATTCATTTCAAAAAGTATCACGTAGATCATGGCATATGGATGCTATTATGCCAGGTATGACTCCAGGTGAAGAAGTTGACGTTGTTGTATTCTTAGATATGTCAGGTTCAATTAGTGAGAGACAAGCACGTGCATTCTTAGGCGAAGTTCAGGGTATTATGGAAGCTTTTGATAGCTATCGTATTCATATTATGAGTTTCGATACCGACGTTTACAATCCTCAAGTGTTCACTAGTGAGAACCTAGAAGATATTACTAGTTACGAACCAAAAGGTGGTGGAGGTACTGATTTTGATTGTATGTTCAAATACATGAAAGATGAAGGTATTACTCCTAAACGTTTAGTAGTATTCACTGATGGGTATCCATGCGGTTCTTGGGGTGATGAAAACTATTGTGATACAACTTGGATTATTCATGGTGATCCTGATCCTAACCCCCCATTCGGTACGTGGGCGATTTACGATGAGAAGTAATCATGGGAATTTGGCAACTACATGAGCAAGACCTTCAGCACCTAGAAAGTGCTGTTGGTCTTTTATTATTTGGTATAATCTTGGGAATAGTACTTGCCCTAATATTAAATAAAATTTTGGATGAATAATAAAATTTTGAGCAGTTAAAGTAGCATTAAATAATCATAATGTTACACACCTTAAGGAGACATTATGTTTACAAAACACGTAGGTAAAGTTGGCGATAGAAAGGTTGCCATCGTATTCCGAGAAGTTCCCGGCGAAAGTCACATGTGTCTTATCGTCTATACTGAAATAATCAACGCATCACTGCACGATGACTTAATTAAAGCTATCGAATCCAAAGAAGGTCAACAAACTGATAATCTAAGTGACGTTTTAAACCGAGTTTATACTTCAACTGGTCAAGTACTACTACAAGTATTACACAATCAAGGCTTCTTGAAAAAGATCCAATGTGAACAAGTATTTGTTACTCCTACACCTAATGCCAAAATTAGGTTAAGTGAGTTAAATGACATGCTTAACAAAATGTCACAGGGCGAAGAAGCTATCAAGCAGATGGAAGAAATGGAAAACAGCAAAGGTATGCAAATGCCTGCTGATGTTCGCCGCCGTCGTGAAGAAGCAATGGCTGCTAAAGAACGTGCCAGATCACAGGGAAAGATGAACAACTCGTTGCCACCAGTTCAACCATTACAAGCAGGTCAAGGCGCATTAGATGATAATGCTATTGCTACTAATTTACAATCACAAGCAGCACGTATGTTAGCTGAAGCTAAATCAATGATGGCTGAGGCAGATCGTATGAACAAAGAAGCAGCAAATTTAAGTGGTACTAAACCTGAAGCTAAAGCAAAAACTAAAGCAAAAACTACCGCAGTTAAAGCTGATGCTGTAGTTGCTGATGTTAAACCTAAAAAAGAGCGAGTAAAGAAAGTTAAAGCAGTATAAGCCTGTATAAGAGGAAACAATAAATGGCCGGTCTCACTCCTGATTTGTTCAGTAAGTGGGAATCAATAATCGATGATGTAGAAAAGAGTAAGATTCCCATTCACTTTATAAAAAAGATTATTATCAAACTAGAAGGCAGAAGGCAACATACTATTAATGTTCAGCAACTATTCAAGCAGGGTATGGAAGATGAAGAAGTTGAAGATGTAGTTACTAGAAAGATGTCTGACCTAGATAAAAATGATGGTATAGCTAATATCGAGTTCATACTTGATGTTAAACGCATCGCTGACGAAGTACAACCTGAAACAGACAGACTTTTAAATAGATTGAATAAACAATGAATGTAAAACTAATATCATACTCTAAACCCTCAGATGAAATTATATCCGAGGGACTTAATGACATTCAAGATTTGATAGCGTTTTGTGCTCGTGTAAGTAATCCTGCTAATCAGTTAAACACTGAAACAAGCGATAAGCTTATAAGATACTTAATCAATAATGCCCATTGGAGTCCATTGGAGATGGTTAGTGCTTGTTTAGAAATCGAAACAACACGTGATATTGCTAGACAAATACTACGTCATCGTTCATTCTCGTTTCAGGAATTCTCACAACGATACGCTGATCCAACTAAAGACTTGAACTTTGTATTACGTGAAGCTAGACTACAAGATACAAAAAATCGTCAAAATAGTATTGAGCTAGAACCAACTATTGGCAACGCAATGATTCAAGATGAATGGAAGCAACGTCAAATTGATATTATTCGCCAAGTTAAAGAGACATACGAGTGGGCAATTAATAAAGGTATTGCTAAAGAACAAGCACGTGCTGTATTACCAGAAGGATTGACCGTATCACGACTATATATGAATGGTACATTACGTAGTTGGATACATTTCATAGAATTAAGAAGTGGTAACGGCACTCAACTTGAACATCAACAAGTAGCATTAGCTTGTGCTAAAGTTATTGCTACTATCTTTCCAATGGCGGATTCTATTATTCAATCGTGAATGAAAACCTTCAAGTTCACAGTATATACTTTCTCATTAGGTGATGTAGAAGATCCTGAGATTTATGCTGCTGGTCCTTTATTCGAATGGCAAAATACAGAAAAAGGTTCTTGGGTAATGGATAACGCTGTTGACAAACCTACTTTTTATATCGACTCTGATCCAGTTACTTGGGGTTATAGAGTAAATGTTCTAGCAGAGTTCAACGAAAAAAACGCAACTTTCTATTCACTAAAATATCAATGATTATTCCTGGCAAACCTATACTGTGGGGCAAAGACTTAGCGTTCTACGTAAAGTGGAGTGCTACTATTTTGACCCTAGTTCACGTAGCATTAGTAAGCTATGACATATCACCTGAGTATAAGTTCACAGGTATACTGATCGGCTTTTTGTGGATGTGGATCGGATATCTATGGCGTGAACCTTCATTGGTTGTTTTAAATCTCATTCTTAATATCATTTATTTTTTAGGACTATTCAAATGAACATGTTTATTACAGGTGGTATGGGACTTATTGGGCACAATATTGTTAGAATGTTAGAAAAAACCCATTTTCATAATATCACTATTACTGATACAAAAACTAACTATGGCTTTATTCCTCAAGCTGAGATAGATTATCTTATGAATGAAAGGAAAAAACGAATTCAAACAATGCCGCATGATGTCGATGTCAGAAACCATGAGCATTTAGACTATCTGTTTGATAAAACAAAGCCTGATGTAGTATACCATTTAGCAAGTTACCCTAGACAAAAAGCAGTTGAAGCTAACCCTGTACTAGCATCGGATGTAATGAACACTGGGTTAACAAACTTACTTGAGTTATCAGTTAAGCACGGAGTAAAACGATTTATATATGTATCAAGCTCAATGGTATATGGCGACTTTGAACACGATGTTACAGAAGATTCGCTATGTAATCCAATTGGGCAATATGGAATTTTCAAATTAATGGGAGAAAACCTTGTTAAAGATTATCATCGCAGGACTGGTCTTGAATATACTATTATTCGTCCTAGTGCGGTATACGGCGAATATGATGTGGAAGATCGTGTAGTAAGTAAGTTCATGCTAACTGCTATGCGCGGTGGTGTTTTAAAAGTAAATGGTCCTGATGAAGTATTAGATTTTACTTATGTGGAAGATGCTGCTAGCGGAATAGCTAGATTACCTATATTCCCACGCTCAGCAAATCAAACATATAACATTACTCGTTCAGATGACAAACTGACTACCTTATATGAAGCTGCTGAGCTAGCGGTTAAGATAGCAGGTAAAGGCAGCATCGTAGTTAATCATAGAGATTTAAGTTTTCCTAAACGTGGTAAACTAAGCATTAAGAAAGCACAACTTGATATAGATTATCAGCCCCTAGTAGGAGTCGAAGAAGGATTCCAACGCTACTATGATTGGTTTAAACAAGCAACTTATTGGAAATAATATGACAAAACACAAAAACTTAGTAACACATTATGACTGGTGGATGGAGACTGGAACACATGAAATGTGGGCTTATTTTGATAATATATTTACAAATGATGAAATAGACGCTATTAATGAATCATCAAAAACTGATTCAATTTTGGGAAAAATAGATAATGGAGAAGAAATACTAAGTTATAGAAATTCTACTATATCTAATTTAGAATCTTCAGATGCGAAGAATAATTGGATATTTGAAAGAATTACCGAATCGGTATTACTTGTCAATAAACAATTTTGGAATTTTGAGTTAACACGAATAGAAACTCTACAATATTCTGTATATGATGAAGGTCAATTTTATAAACAGCATATTGACAGTGTGTACTATACCGCAGCTAAAGGTACACGTAAGTTAAGTTTTAGCTTATTACTTTCAGACAGTGATGATTATGAAGGTGGGGACTTACTACTACATACTCAAATACAACCAATGGAGACTAAAAGAAAAAAAGGAACTATTATATTTTTCCCTTCATATACGTTACATGAAGTAACACCAGTTACTAAAGGCACTAGACGAGTATTAGTAGGATGGGTGACTGGCCCTGCCTTTAAATGATACCTTTTTTTGCACTTGATAGACAATATAAACTAGTAGGTGAAGAATGCCTTCATCACACTGATCTAATATTGCGTTCAGGCCAATTTATTGATGGAGAGTATGCTAAACTATTAGAAGAATGGTTAACAGTTAGAACAGGGGCAAGTTGTGCTATACTAGTACATTCAGGTACACAAGCACTTGAGCTATTGGCATTAGTACTTCATACTGATGATTTACATAAACCTAAAGTATTAATACCTAATATCACGTTTGTTGCTACTGCTAACGCATTTATCAAGGCAGGATACAATATCATGTTTGGTGATGTCGATGATAAAGGAATTATGTTACCTTATGATAGACAAGAACAAGATTTCTATATGTCATGTGGAGTCGGATTATACGGAGCTGTTCCTAATCCTAGTGTAGATGTTATTGATGGCGCACAATCTTGGTTAACAGGATATATGAATACTGATTTCATGGCTATTTCATTTGACCCTACAAAAAACTTGTCTGCTACTGGTAATGGTGGAGCAATATTATTAAATGATTATCTAACTGCTGCTAATTTACGTAAACTACAGAATAATAATAAAGGTACTAGATTTCAGTTAGACTATGGTATGCCACCTACTAATAGTAGGATGAGTGAAATAGATTGTGCTCATATATTAGTAAGAACTAAGTATATTGATAAGTGGCAATCAAGACGTAGACAAATAGCAGAATACTGGAACGAGCAGTTCAAAGATTTGCCCTTACGTAGTTTAATAGAACTTACTACTATATCAGGTAATACAAAACCACATCAAATACAAAAGTATGTAGTTAGAACAGATAAACGAGATAAGTTACAAGAACATCTAAAAGATAAAGGTGTAGAAACTAGAATACATTATGAGAAGTGTTTGTCAGAACTACCAGTCTACGAGGGTTATGTAACTGTTACCAGTGGAGTAGAAAACTCTAAGAAACTTGCTAGTGAAGTATTATCATTACCTATATATCCTGAGCTTACTGATAGTGAAGTTGAACACATAAGCAAAGCTGTAAGGAGCTTTTATGAATAAAACTTTTTGTATTTTACCATTCGTTCATATTGCTGCTGATCCTGATGGCAGTGTAAAACCATGCTGTACATCATTTGATAAGATTAAAAAAGAAAATGGAAAACCATATAATTTAGGTCATGATAGTATAGAAGAAATATTCAATAGCCCTGACTTTATTGATATTAGAAGAAAGATGATAAGCGGATTGGAAGTCTCAGGCTGTTCAGAATGTTATCAGCAAGAAAAGCATAGTGGTTACTCACAGAGAATAAGTTGGAATGAACATTTAAAAACTGACGATACTACTAAACAAGTTCAGAACGCTGTTGTGAATAACTTTCACACAGACCCTACAATACGTTACATCGATTTACGTTTAGGGAATATGTGTAACTTGAAATGCCGTTCGTGTCAGCCTTTAAATAGTTCTCAGCTTACTAAAGAAATACAAGAAATAACTAACAAACAGATATTAAATTACTTTAGCTTAACTGAGTCAGATAATAATTGGTATACTACTAAGCAATTTAAAGACAATTTAGAATTCATATCTGATGATGTGTATGTAGTGTATATGACTGGTGGAGAGCCTACGCTTATTCCAGAAAATATAGAGTACCTACAAAGTTTAGTAGATAACAATCGTGCTAGTGAAATCACAGTAACATTAAACACAAATCTAACTAATGCTAAACCTGAGTTCTTAGAAATGATTAGCAAATTCAAGCAAGTTATTGTATTTGCTAGTATTGATGGGCTAGGAGATATACAAGAATATCTACGTTATCCTAGTAACTGGCAGCAGATAAGAAAGAATCTATTAGCGTTCGCAGCATTGCCTAACGTAAAAATAGAAGTTTCTCCTGTGATTCAAATAGCTAATATAGGAAAGATTACAGAGTTCTTTGATCATATTTTACAGCTACAAAATAACAAGATTAATTTGTACCCTATTGTATTGTTTAACCCTGATTATCTGAGCATAGCTAATCTACCCAAAAAATACAAAGAACAGTGCCGCAATCAGATTGTGATGTGGTTACACAATGCTAACATTCAGCCAGAAGAATTTAGGGCTAGAATGACTCAAGTATTATCGTTGTTGGAACAACCTGAGAATCCTGCTTTACTAGACAGATTCAAAGAATCTACTAGGATATTTGACACTCACAGAAATGTAAGCTTATTGTCAGTCAACCCAGAGCTAGCACAAGCTATTAACTATGTATAAATAATAGCATGTGGATCATTAACTTTATACCTAACTTTTACTATTATCTCACTATGTTGGGAGTATTATTACTTTTAGCATCTTGGGCATTAAAAATAGTACCTATTGTCAGAACTTACGCACTACCGATTCAGATAGTAGGATTAATTATGACTTTAGCCGGTGTTTTCTGGATGGGCGGAGTAGCTGTTGAACGAGAATGGCAAGCTCGTGTCAAAGAAGTCGAAGCTAAACTAGCTATAGCTGAAGCTAAAAGTGCTAAAGCTAACACTAAAATAGTTACTAAAGTAGTTACTAAAACTCAAATAATTCGTGATAAAGCTCAAGCTAGAACAAACTACATTGAGCGTGAAATAGTCAAATACGATGATAAATGTCAGATTCCAGATGAAGCGATGAAAGCACTAAACGCAGCAGTTAAGAACGAAGAAGTGAAGGAAGATAAGAAATGAGATTAGCATTATTACTTACTACACTATTAGTCACTGGGTGTGCTGGTACAGCAGTTCCAGTCACATACAAATTTCCAGAAGCACCTGAAGTATTGCTTAAATCATGCGATCCTTTAAAAGAATATAAAGAGCAAACACTATCAGGTATAATCAAAAACACCTCAGATAATTTAGCTATTTACCATACTTGCTCTACTAAAAATGAAGCTTGGATAGAGTGGTACAAAGAGCAAAAATCAATAGCCGACGAAGCAGGAAAAAAGTAACATACCCGTAACTTAATTTTCTAGTCATCGATAAATACTAGTATCTAAAGGATACTAGTATGGCACAAGAAATCATCAATATTGGCGCAGCAGCAAATGACGGTACCGGCGATCCGCTACGTACAGCATTTGATAAAGTCAACAATAACTTCACTCAACTTTACACTACATTATCTGCTTCAGGCCCTGATGGTGCTATTCAATTTAAAAATACCAATACACTTTACTCTACACTTTACGTAGGTGGCACATATTTAATAGCTGGCGCTCCTGGCAGAATTTACTATAGTAATGATGGAGCTGTATGGTCACCTGCTACTACTGGTACTGAAGCAGGACTTTACAGTCTAGCTTATGATGGTATCGATACTATTATCGCTGTTGGTGCTAGTGGTACAATCTTACGTTCTACTGATGGTGGTGTTACTTGGGCATCAGCTACTTCGGGTGTTACTGAAAATCTTTATGGTGCTGTTGGATACAACGGAAACTTTGCTGTTGTTGGAGCCAACGGTACTATTTTAACAAGCTCTGTAGGTGGTGAAGGATATACCATTGTACCTACAGTTACAATCGCTGCTCCAGCAAATGCAGGAGGAATCACAGCTACAGCAACAGCTACTATAGCCAATGGTCGTGTTACTGGTTTTACTATCACTGAACCAGGATTAGGTTATAATACTTCTCCTACAGTTACCATAGCTAATCCTAATACAGCAGGTGTCACTGCTACTGCTACCGCTGAAGTAGGTGGAGGAATTGTTACAGCAGTTAATTTGACCTCAGGTATTACTTGGAATGAACCAGTTACTGGAATCACAAATACATTAACAGGTATCACTCATGGTAACTTAAATATTTCTGCTGTGGCCACTCCAATTTACGTAGCTACAGGCGTAACAGGAACTATAGTTACTTCTACTGATTTAGTAACTTGGAGTTCGGTATCTACTGGAGAATCAAACGACTTATACTCAGCCGTAATTGATCCTCTAATCAGCAAATTAATCGTTGTTGGTGACAACGGAACAGTACTTACTACTTTTAACGCATCATTATGGACAAATGAAACATCAAACGTATCTACAACATTAACTAGTATTGCTTTTGGTGTAGTTGATACTATAACAGATTTAATCGCTGTAGGCGACGTTGGCACAGTTATTCGTAGTAATAATGGTGGTGTTAACTGGTACAGTGCTTCTTCTAATACAACAGGCAACGCATTATTAGGTGTTACATTCGTATCTAATACTGCTAACATTACTAGTTCATCATTCATAGCTGTAGGTAGCAATGCTACAGTTATCGAATCAAATGCTCTAGCATTAGCTAATGCTTGGAGTTTACAATCAGTAGGATCAGCATTACAAGGTGATGCTAACTTACTATACTTCCCAGGAACTCAGACCCTATCAGCCAACGCTAATATTGTTCCTGGAACTGACTCAGCATTTTCTTTAGGTTCACCTAACTTAAAGTTTACTGATTTATATCTAGCGGGTAATTCATTATACTTAGGTACCACACTAATAACTTCAAATGCTAATAATAGCATTACATTTGCTCAATCTAGCAATACTGCTAACTTAACAGACTTAATTGGTAATTCTATTACTGTAGAAGGTGCTGAGATTACTGGTAATATTAATGTAGGTGATTATGTACTAGCTAACAATGTTACCACAGGTAATCTAATTGCTGCTAATGCTAACTTTACTACATTAACTGTAAGTAATATTCAATTGAATGGAAATATAACTGCTGATTATTTCTTTGGTAATGGAGCATTTTTAACTGGTATAAGCAGTAATGGTGGTAGTTTTCCGGCTGGAAACTCAGGTGCTGTACAAATTAATTATTTAGGAAATTTTAGTAATCAAGGCGGTACTCTTAACGATACATATTCTACATTCCAATTTGACGGCAATGGAATGCCTACAATAGATGGCACCAACGCATATCAACAACGAGTTGATTATTCACCTTACTTGCAAGTTCTAGCTCCCAGAGTAGAAAGCGAAGATTTTGGAATTGTAGCAGGGCCAGGAGTTACTGTAGTCGGATATGATGACAATTACAACACTCCACGCAGTGCTTATTTTTCAGTTCAAGACCGAGCTAATGTAACTCAACAATGGGATTTTGGTATTCTTGGTAGTGGTAGTAATGATTATAGTATCAGCGATAGAACCAGTGGCAACGTTTGGACATTTGGTACAAATGGAAATATAACATTACCAAGTGACACAGCAAGCATTAACTATGCCAACGGTGATCCATATACTGGGGGAGCAAGCACAGGAAATGTAACATTTGATGATCAAATCGTCATAGGTACAGGTGATAGCGGTGGTGGTGGCGGATTATATCTTGCGCCCGGCAATACTGAACTAGCAAATCTACAATACTTTAGAGTGCGTGGAGGTGACGTTCCTAATCACTTACATTTTGACACAGGCAATAATGAATACTATGATCAATACTTAGGTGATGACAACAAATATGTGAAATTATCAGCCGGTATCGACGGTAACATAGTAATTGGCACCGACGATGACAATGGTAACCTTTATACTTGGACGTTTGAAGCAGACGGTAACCTAACATTAGCTGGCGGCAACAGTGTGATTCAAAGTATCGCTAACAGTTCATTGGATCCAAATAATGCAAATGTCAGCACAATGATCTTTACACCGGATTCTAACTATAGTTCACAGTCACTAGTTATTGACCCAACTGGTCCAAGTCATATTCACTTACGAGCACCAGGTGCAAATATTGACGAACCAGATGCTAATATATTCTTAGGTGGTGAAGATTCAAGTTTTGAAGTAGGTTATTATAACGGTAGTGCTCCTAACTTATACATTCACAGTGGTGGTAACACTTGGACATTTGATACTACTGGAGGTACAATATTTCCAACATTAACTGTAACACGTGGTGATCGTACAGGTACATTAACAGGACAAACATTGTTGTTCGGTGATAGTACACAAGAAGCAATTATTACAACTCCTAATGGTACTAATGATATTAGTGCTAGTCAACGATTTGTAATAAACCCTGGAGCAGGTGCTGCCAATACAACTGGCGAAGGTGGTGACATTTATCTGTATGCTGGTCGTGGTGGAGATGCTGGCGGCACAGGCGGTGACATCAAGATCCGCGGTGGACTTGGTCCTGTTGACGGTGATGGTGGTTATTTGGATATCATAGGCGGTGAGGCTGCTGGCAATGGTGCTGGTGGATTTATAACAATCCAAGGTGGCCAAAGTGCCAACTCCATTGGCGGTGAAATACGCATAGAAGGCGGCCAAGGTACTAGTGGCGCAAATGCTAACTTGATAGGTGGAGTTGGTACAGATGGCCCAGGTGGAAATATTAATATTGCAGGTGGCACATCTAGTGACGGACTAACAGGATATGGTAATATCAATATCATAGCAGGTGCTAGCACTTGGACATTTGACAACACAGGCTCATTCGTATTCCCTGGTGCTGGCGTGACAATGGATGGTCAAACTAATTCATTACTAACAAGTGGTCTTGCTAATGTTACCATTGGTACCTTCGTACAAGGTGCTGACGGTGGTGTAAGTTGGGAGTATCAAGGCAATGGCGCAGATGCTAATACTAGTTACGGTGCTGTAGGTTTAGATACAGCAGGAACTGCGAACACCGCAAACTTACGTTTTAAAGTACAATTAGTAGCCGATCAAGGTGATGCATCCACCAATAAAGAGTGGTTATTTGATACCAGTGGCGTACTAACGGTGCCAGGTGAAGGTGTAATTAGATCAAACAACGACACAATCATCTTACAATCTTATGATACAGCCAACAGTATTGGTCGTGGTCTAAGAATTGGCGACACTGGTGGCTTGTATTTAGAACAAGGTTCTAATCAAGCTTGGTTAACATTTAACCCTAATTCAAGCAACGCAGAGATAACAGCAGCTATAGGTACTGGTGGTGGAGCAGGTAAAAATATAACTATCACTGCTGGCGCAGCAGATCAAACTGATTACTATACTACCCCCGGCGGTAATGTAAACATCACTGGTGGCCTTGGTGCGTTTAACGATGGTGGTGGAGGTGGTCCAGGTGGTGCTGTTAACCTTACTTCGGGAGCAAGTTCTGACCCAGCTGGTCGTTATGGTAATATAACTATCAACACTGGTGGGGCTAACACATGGACATTTGATTATACTGGTAATTTATCAGCACCAGGTAATATAAACATGAATGGCAAGTGGGTAGGTAATATTGGCTACGCAGTAGCTAACACAGATGCGGCTTCAAAACAATACGTAGATACACTAGTATCAACCGGCATTTCGTATCATCAACCAGTAAACGCTGCTTCTACAACTACTCTAGCAGTAGCTACTACTGGTACTACAGCATACAATGAGCCAAATGGTTCAGGTAATGGTATTGGTGCTTATATCAGTACAACAGGTACATTCACAACAATCGACGGTGTAACTATTAATGGAAGTACTAGCATACGTATTTTAGTTAAAGATGAGGCAAACGCAGCGTGGAATGGCGTTTATAATTATACTAATGCCACTGCTATTACTCGCACCACCGACACCGATGAGTATGGTATTGGTAGCCCAACCTCTTTAAGTATTAATGATTACTTCTTTACTCAAGCAGGAACAGTCAACGCAGGAGCAGCATTTATTGTCAGCGCACCTAATAGTGCAATTACATTCGGTACTTCAAATATTACATTTAGTACATTTAGTACTAGTCAAGTGTATACTGCTAGCACAGGTATTAATATTGCTGGTACAGTTATCAGCGCAAACGCAAGTCAAACACAAATTACTGCTGTTGGTACACTAGGGTCATTAGAAGTATCAGGTACTGCTAATGTAGGTAACTTAATTACTAACATTGCTAACGTTACTACAGCAAATGTTACCACTGGTAATATCACAACTATCAATACTGGGCTAGTACAAAACGGAAATAGTAATGTTGCTATTACTGCTAATGCTAATATCACACTTACATCCAGAGGCAATGCTACAATGGTTATCACTGGAACTGGTGCTAATATTACTGGAACTTTCTATGCTAATGGCAACGTACAAACTGGTGGATATCTACTTGGTGGTGCTGGTAATGTAGGTGGAGACTTCTATATTGGTAACCTTGCTAATATCAGAGGCAACGCTACTATTGCTGGCTCTGCTAACATTACTGGTAACGCCAACGTTGGTAACTTAGGTACAGCTACAGCTATTATCACCACAGGTAATATTACAACTGTAAACACTGGCCTATTACAAAATGGAAACTCAAACGTAACTATTACTGCTAATGCTAATATTACATTAACAGCTAAGAGTAACGCTACTATGGTTATTAGCGATACAGGTGCTAATATAACAGGTACAGGTACTTTCTCAGGTATCGTATCTGCGTCAACCTTTACTTCTACGTTGTCATCTGGTGATGAAGGTGGTGAGATATTCTTAGCGAAACCTCAGGCCAATACCACAATTGGTGGTAATGGAGTAATCGTTGACATTTTTCAAAATAGAATAAGATTTTTTGAAGCAGGGGGTACTAGTCGTGGATATTATTTAGATATCACTGAAGGTGATGCTGGACAAACAAACATCATGAATCTACTTGTTAATGGAAATTCAAGTGTAAGCATACCCGCTGCCAATGGAAATGTTAATATATCAGCGGTAGGTAATGCTAACGTATTACAAGTTACAGGTACAGGTATTAATGTTACTGGTAATATAACTGGTATAGCTGCTACAGCTACCACATCAAGTACAGCCGCTAGCGTGGGTTATCAAGGTATGCCGCAGCAAAGTAAGTCAGCAAACTATACTACTGTTATCGGTGATGCTGGTAAACACGTTTATGTAACAGCAACAGCAACGATGACCATTGATTCAAATGCCAACGTAGCTTATCCGATCGGAACAGCTATTGTCTTTATTTCTGGTGTTGGTGCTATTACTACAATTGCTATTAATAGTGATACTATGTACTTAGCCGGAACAGGAACAACTGGTAATCGTACACTAGCAGCATACGGTATGGCAACTGCTATTAAGGTTAATACCACAGTGTGGTTCATTAGCGGAACAGGATTAACATAATGTCAGGTATTATGGCAGCAACACTGGGCAGTTATACTATACCAGCAGCTACAACAGGTAGTTTCCTATTAGGAACTACATCAGCTTATGTTTCAACTACTGTACCAGCAGTTGGAAGTTCCCC
>JAUMHO010002436.1:899-17209 GCA_032360965.1 Ulva armoricana | reverse complement strand
TCCGCTGACCCCAGAGGCGTGCCGACAGCAGTGAAGCCGTCGAGCTGATGGGTGATCTGCAGTTTGGCTGCCTCGGCAGCGACCTGCCCCTTGTCGCCGCCGTAGATGCCGCACTTGCTGGTGCGGGGCTCCAGCCTGATGCTGCGTACCCCATCATCGTCCATGCACAGCCGCCGAAACGCGCCAGCGGCCGGCCCGAGCGTGCCGGCGATGCTGATGTCGTACGATACCAGCGGCGCCTTCTCACAGGTAGCGTTCACTCGCTCGAGCACCGGTTGCAGTTTGAGCGCAAACAGGAGCGGCCCCAGAGGGTCACCCTGCCGCACCCCGGGCGAGGGCCCTCGCTGCGACATGACAGGGGGAGTGCCGTCGGGAGCGCCCACGATGTGCAGTGGCGTCTCATCCCCGTAGGTCTGTCGTGGTGCATGCTCCTGCTGGATTACTTTTGGCATGTTTACCACCTACCCGCCGCGCCTGCTTGACGCAGGATCAACCTTTGACAACTCAGCTGCATTCTCGGCGCGGAATCCGGGCCTGAAACTTCCTAAATTTGAATCCGAGTACGTGTTGCACGGAGATCAACCCAAAATCCTAGCAGCGCCAAGGGGTAAAATCACAAGCCAACCCAAGCAATCGACAAAACAACCAATTCACGGTGCACATGGTGACCTGGTCCAGGTCACGGTCAGGTCACGGTCATGGTATCCTGGACGGACACAGGATATCCACCACGTCAAGGATACCACGGTGGTCCAGGACCAAGTCACGGTGCACATGGTATTTCTGATCAGCTTTGTACTTACATCAAAGAGGGGCACGGTCACAGGTGCATCACGCAACAGCGAACAGGTCTCAAATCAGACCACCCAATACACATCCTCTGCATAAGTCCCTCCTGGACACACCGCGGGTTGCTGCATTGAACTCTGGTGTGAGTGCGTCCAGGTTGCTGGCACTTCGCAGACGCTGCTGTTGTGTGCACGTAAATCTATGTGTCAAACTTCGGAATTGGTTCAATTAGTGCCAGTGGCCACGCTCTTTTACTCTATTGTAACACTGGTGTCGTGAGCCTGACAATTCTACCCGGATGACCCTTGCAAGCACTGTGGCACGAGCACGCGTACGGACATGACCTTCCACAAGAGTTCTAGAAAGCGAGGGCCCAGTGGTGAAAACAGGCTCCTCTTTTGTGGCGGTCTGCTATATTTTTTGAAGTGCAAACCAGCCATCTGCCTGCCTCGACTGCGCCGGCCGTGGTGACTGTAGGAGAGATAGCAAGACCGTCAACGGGAGTACGTATTGCGATGATTTAGACCAGCGCCGCTTGATTGGTTGCACAATTGTTAACAGGTCGGCCAGTGTTGGTTAAGATGATGCAGCAAAGCATGCAATCCTTGAATATGCTACATGTGGATCATCCTGTACATGACACCTGCATGTGCTACCTATAGGTGCTGCGTGTGGATTATGGCAAAAAAGGGGCTCAGATCTGGAGCATAAAAACGGGGCAGCTGGTTGCTGGATGTGGAGTCGCGTGGCCAGCTTCGACCATCGTGTTCCTGCCCATGCTTCATTACTGCAATACAATATGCATCCCCCAACAGCCTTGTCCCCCGCCCCAAAGCCAGGTTCTCATGCACACACACTACTCACTTCCCCATGGCACATGTGTGTCAGTGACTGCGGTGTTGCATGTGTCTCTGCAGATTCTCGGACTCATGGACGTGGTTTACATATGCTGTACTAGGGCGTGAACCTGAAAGGGGGTGCACCTGAAAGGGCAGGCGCTGCAAAACACCAAAATGCTGCCGTCTCTGCATTGTCTCCGACTACGTAAACATGCAACAAAGCCATACCAGCTTCTTGACAATGATGACCCAGGAAGATAGTTCCTGGGCTTCAGTTCATGTCACGGCAAATGCTGCATTCATAATACCGCCTACATAACGCCAACTGCAGCCTCAAGCCTCATGTGTACACGTGGTGATCAAATAGCTGGAATTTACGCAATGCCAACAGCATTCGTGATCAAGGCGCCACAACCGGACATCCGTAGGCAACCGGACACCGATGTGTGCAAAGTGCAAGAGGTCTTCAGGTCAGTGTGTTGCGAGCTAGGGTTCTTGCAATTGCCCAGCTTGGCTGAATGTCACACCCTGCATGCAGAGTGCAGTGGTTAGACGCAGTCCCTCAGGCTAGCAGTCTATACTCACAGTTACTCCAGAGAAACTGCGGCCAGAGCCTGTGCTTCGTGAGATCTCAACACGTACTCCTACAGTACTGGACCCGGCAAACCAGCGGCGCATGATACCGCTCACACTCGCTTCTGCCCTACAAGTCAGGGTTTCTGCAAGATTTGTGCAGGCTGGTTGCCCAGACCAAGTGGAAGACAAAGCCAGTCAATAATGCTCAGCATGGACCGAGCCAGAGAAAGTCTCGGGACAATCTGCCTCGGCTGGCAACCTTGGGGCCATATTCCTTGTACTCTTTTGTAACTACTTGAGGTGTCCATGACTTGGTCCACTTTGTGGTTTCGCCCTTGTACTCTTTTGTAACTACCTTGGGGCCATATTCCCTCATTTTCGGCCGTTCGGTTGTTGGCAATGAGGGGAATGATTCCAATTCGGTCATCGAACCCTAACAAACCGGTTCGGTGATCGATTCCAAAGAAAACTGGAGCTGGCCAGGATGAAGTAACTCAGCCAGGGACAGTGTAAGAGGATAAGCATGAGCAACGCTGGGGAATCCGCACTTACTCAGTAGCCGTGTCCCCCGCAGCTGCTGTGCTTCCCCCTGCAGCGTTCTCCGGTGCCTTGTCTGTGCGTCTCTGCTTGCGCCACTGCGCCGCCACGACAACCACCAGTATACTCCCTAGCACTGCAGCGCCCACCAGCGCGGCCAGAGCGACACCCAGAGCAGCGGCGGTGCTCAGCCCCGTGTCTCTGTGGCGCCTGTACGTATTCTCTGCCAGAAGCGACGCCGGTGGAGAGAACGTGGACGCCTCGGCCGGGCTACCGTTCGGCAGTGGCGCAGGCCCAGGAGCCACCCCTATCCAGGGGCCCTCACCGCTTTGGTTTCCACCGGCTTGGAAGTTAGAGAGGTATGCAGACGGAGGTGGATTGCGCAGTGCCTACAACCAAAGCTTCAAGCCTCAAGGTATCATTGGTTCAAGCGTTCACCGCAGCGTGCGCCGGGTCGGATGCATTTCCGGGGTGAAGTGAGTAAAATCCGGGGGGAGTCAGCAATTTGGTACCCAGAAACGGTGATTTTAATCAGTCGTGCGCCGACGCGAGGGCGGGAGGTCTTGTGTGTTGCATCACAGTGTGTGGTTGGAGCTGTTGACACGTGCAACTTGACGAGGATGGCAACGACGGATGACCAAAACACACATTTGTAAAAGCACACACCTTGCCAATGCATGACTGCGGACTACACACCGCTGCCATGACACATTTATACCGGGTGAATGTGCAGCGAATTCGGGCATTATTGCAACAATACCGAGCTAATCATGACAGTTGCAGGAACTCGATTCCCTGATACTCGCCATGGGACTGCCAGCCAATGATGCAGATTCACGACCCACACAGCGGCGGCACACAGCACAATGTTAATGTCTGTGCATGCAAGACATGCACTTGGTATGAGGTGTGATATATCACAGCGGAACTCAGAGCTGATGCATGGTGCCACCATCACCATAGTGATTCATGACGTTCAAGGTTTGCCAGTGCCACTGTAAGTGCGGTTCCCGATCCAGGTGCAAGTAGGCTCAACACCAAACATGGCTGATTGAACAGACACCTGCATGGCAGCTTGCCCAGGCAGCAGCACGAATAAATGCCAATACATGGGCCAGGCACACCTGCTGAGCTGCAACAAACCAGGGGTCATCCTCCCTGAGGAGCCTCGGCTTCAAGTTGGGCTGGTCCGGTGAAGTGAGTGCAGCCAGGGGTTTAGGAGCGGTTTCTTGAGAGCTGACAAAGGATATCTCCTACAGCAGCAAGCGGCCCCGGTTGCGCCTGATGTACATGAGAACAAAAAAATGCGTTCTAATACTGATCAGCAGTCAGCAGAACGATGGCGCGTGTGCCTGATGCAGAGAAATGGTCAAGGCAAGGGTTGCTCGTGTACCGACCACAGCAGGAAACACAGAGCATCTGGGGGACATCGGGTGTACGCCAGCACCACCTGATTGTATATATGAGCACACTGGTGGGTGGCAATACTGGTGAAGGTGATCAGCGGCTTCTGTCCGGATTGCTCTTTCCCGGAAGTTCCCTGACTTTTCTCTCCCTGACCGCTCTCTACTGATCATGATGTCAGCAACGAGGGCCGCAGAAAGGCCGCTGGCACCTGTGTGAACTCAAGCAGCTACAGAGGTCGACCGAAACGGCAGATGTCGGAAACAATTTTCTTGGAGACATCCCGGGCAGAGATGCGAAGCCAAAACAGCGACACTTTGCATTGCGCAATCGATACTCCATTGCCAGTGCTACCTGCTGCATGGTACCTACAGAGGCCCCTTGGCAAGGCTTACTGGTTATGTTTGCTCCCTGATTCTGTAAATAACCACCCCCACCGGGCACCCTCCTTGACCCTCGTTCTTCAGATACAAGCATCACGTGAACCGGCCGACAGGAGGTAGCAGGCCCGCAGGAAGCTGTGCAAGCAGTGCTTTCACTGAATCGCACCAGCACTGAATGCAGCATGTTGCCGCTGAATGCTGAGCCTAGGCTGGAAGTTTGGATTGGAGGGCGAGCTGGCAGTGGCTCGATGCTGCTGTTCTGCAACGCCACTGACGCGTTTGCACCTTCGACGGCAATCATCGATCCCGAGGATCCACGGAAGTTGTCGTCACTGGCATAGTCATCGCTGGCGCTGAAGACGCACGACTGGAAGGAGGCAGTGCCATATGAAACTGCCACGATGATGCCGGCGCGCCTCCACTCGTGCGCCATGTTAAAGACAGAATCTGCAGGCCGGGGCTGGCTCGAATGATCATTGCATGTCATGCTGTAGCCCAGTGCCAGTGCTACACATGAGCCCCTCGTAGGAGTGCCAGCACCGGGCGGAAGCGCAAGCTAGCTGCCGCACGCTAGCTACCGCACACCCGGTGTGCTGGCGGTGTGATCATCTGTGATTGAATTCACAATTGTTTGTAGACAGGATCGGATACGCACACCTTCCCGCAATCGGCAGCGGCATGGCACTGGTTGTGTGTGAATTTGAAGCAGGCAGTCAGACCAACTGACCTGGCGCCGTGAGGCGCATGCTTCAAGCAGGTCTATGCCTATATGTGTGCTTCGGTGGACGCCTTTCAACCTCCCAGTAATGATATCATAGTAACCACGGAGCTGATGTGCCCTGTGTCATGTGACGCGCACTCTTGGAACGTACCCTTGACCAGGATACCTCCTCCACAGTGCTGTATTCGCAGAATGGGCTCGCCCTCACAATATCGCTTTATGGCGTCTAGCTCGCCTTGGATCACTGTGTTTGTTACGTACACGAAAGCCCAATCCGACACATCGAATACAAAATTGTCGTTGTAGTAGGGGCCGTAATCGTCTGTCGCAACGCCCTCAACGAGTTGGATGTGAAGGGCGTCAACCCACAGCGCAGGGTGGTCAATGACAAACAAGCTAAAGTCATCCGCTGCGATCAGGAGGCACCGAGGCGCTCGCCAGGGCTCCAGTTGCCGGGGCCGTTGTTCTTCAGAGTCTTCAGTGAGTGATAACAGCGGGGGCTCTGTGCATCTGCCCTGCACATATACATGCATCGTTTACATGCATTACGTGCCAGTCATGCAGTGTTGCAACAACTGCACCGCCTGCTATGACCTGCACACATATATATGCACATCATGATATATATGCAGAAGATCCGGTCGGGTGACGTAGATCAGGTGATGTGTGGTGGAAAGAATTCAGATCTGTGGGTGTTGCGCCACAATCTGACCGTTTCGGTTTGGCGCCGCCAGGCAGGTAAAGCATGCATTGCTACCTCGCATGAGCCTGAGATGCGTAAGCTGATCGGGGGGATCATGGATGACAGCAAGGGTGACGTGTTGCTGACAGACGCGACAGAGGGTGTTGTTGTCTTGGATGTGAGTTTCACTCATTCAGCAGGGGAGAGTGTTGTTGCAAAGGCAGCAAAGGAGATAGGCAGTGCCGCAGACTAGAGGGAGAAGAGTAGGATTGACAAGTACAGGCAGCGAGTGCAGGGCGGGTACATGTTCGTGCCTCACATCAATGAGTCATTCGGTAGGTTGGGCAAGCACTCGCTGCACTATCTGTGCCTCCTTGTGGAGAATGTATGCGGTACCTACGTAGGAGGAACAAGATAGATGTGTCGATGTGGATGGCACAGGTGCTGAGAGACTTCAGTGCAGCGGCGTGCAAAGGGAAGAGCTGGGTGATCAGAAATTCCAAGTCACACGTGGCACAGAATGCAGAGACTAGTTTTAAACTCGCGGTGTGCCCGGGTGGGGTGTATGCGGAGAATGAATGATAGGTTGGTATGATTCGAGACGTGTACGCTGTTGCGTGATGACCCTGTGACCGTGCCTGTCTTCGATGTTCTTTATATACAACCTGTTGGTCGAGTGAATTCACACGGCGACCCGAACAGCAAAGAAACCTCGCTCTGCAAGGTGTGTACGAAGAGGGCAGCTAGCAAAAGGATGAGTGCGACGATCTAATATTAGGAAAATTTTAGATCAGATACTAATATAAGCATTCATAAACCGTATTGTGTGCTGTATGCTGCACAAGTAAAGCTACTTAAGTTTCAGCTTTCCTACGAAACTCACGACTCTGACCGTGTCGCACATGCACATGTCCACGCACTGCATGGAATGGATGCAGGCAACCCCTGCATGCGAGCCTCACTGCGGATCAGCATCCATGCGTTTGAGTGACAGTTGAACGTCAGTCACTCTGTATGCACAGTGTCTGGCAGACAAGCACCGCTCCGAGCGGAAACAAGTTGAACAGGCCTCAGGCAAACGACCGGCACCGTCATAGGCCTGACGGGAGGTGGACGGACTGGCAGTCTTGTTTGCGCACTCCCAACTCTGGGGATTGTCGGGGTCGTGAGGGCTGCGGGGATTGTGGCATTGGTGCAGAACTCGGCGACAGATGCGCCGGTGCTTAGTGTGCAGGCCTGAATGATGACTCAGAGGCGCACCCGGATGGACCGTGTGCTGCTGCGGACGTGCCCCAGCTGGAAGCTTCTGTACTCATTGTAATCGAAGCGGTATATATATTGGTAGTCTGGGTAGCCATAGTCGCGGATGGTGCCGCTGTTGCTGCTGGGAGGAGGCTCTTGATCCTCAGGCAGAGGGCGGAGGTCGAGGTGGGCGCGGATCTCGATGTCCCTCACTCCGGCGTGGAACGCCCGCTGTAGCTGCGCTGCCGTGTACACCGCGGCGATCTCCGGCGAAGCCCCCCCCTCCACACCCGGGGGCGGTGGCGGCGGTGGGTACGGCGGTGGTGTTGGTGCGTCGTGGAACTGGCCTGGTTTGGCGCCCAACACAGACTGCATAAGGTGGTGCACGTGGATTGTTCAAACTGTTTTATTGCTGGCATGGCTGCGACGGAAATGGGGTGTCTCTCTTTCAAACTGTGTTACCTTTGCACCAGCGCAATGAGTGAAGGCGTGCCTAGCATCTTCACACTCAAATTCGAAACAGCATTGGGCAGCTCGATCGTCTGGTATTCTGGGACGCTGGCCCCGAAATCAGAGCTTACAGCTTCTGGTCTGGCACAGGAAGTTCACGTCTGTTGCATCCCTGAGTGACACTCATCTATCGAGGCCGCGGAGGCGTGTAGTTGACATGCAGTGCCTCTTGAACAAGGCACTGGTAGTGGCATGGCTTCCACATGCGCATCTGCAGTAAGCGCGCCATGTTCATGAGAGCTACGCATTTACGGTTATACACACGTATGTTGGGAAAATGATCTATCGAGAAATTATTGACCGGACTGGTAGATGAGCGCATCCTGTTACCGGAGGCGGATATGCCAAGGAAATCGGCCTCGTAAATGCGGCAATGCAATCATACGCTCAGCATGGCAACCAGTCAACAATGGCCATTTCCCTCGAATTCTCACATTGTATGTCAACATACAAAACATTGAATGGTTTCGTGCATGTGTCTTGGGTTCAGATCTTGGTGATTACCAAGTCGGAAGAATCAGTAGCACATGCATCAGGACTTCCAAATGGCCTGGGTCTTGTGTTCCATATGTCCACTGCGGCTGGCCTTGCACGGCGAACAAAGCGGAGTTTGACACGGGCTGTTTTCAGGGGCCGGCCCCAATAATTCATGGTAAATAGTCAGCCAACATAATGCGGGACAGCGGTGCGACAGCCTGTACTGGAGGAGCACCTTCTGCACTGCCACAAACCAGGGATCTTGGGCGCCTGCTGGAGCTACCCGGTCGGTGGGAAAGTTGTCGAGGACACTGGCAGGCGCTGTTGCCTCTGTGCTACCCTCCTCTGCTTCTTCGTACTCATAATAGTCAAATGTGTAGACGGTCTCGGCTGCGCCGGTAATGCCGTCCGCCACCACCAACGCATTCGACCGAGACGAAAACATGCTGCCGTGCCATGACGTCACATTTTCAAATGTTGCGTTCTGCACACATCGAGGCTGTCAAGCATACTCAATGCGAGGTGTGGGAAGCAGACACCGCGGATGTAGCAATGCGTGTGAGCTGCTCAGTGGCGCGTACTGATGCCGAGCTCATGCCTGCACACATGATCCCACACAGCCAGGTTACCAACGACTCGTAAAAAGGCAGGGAGGTTGGTGCCCTCGGAATGCAGCGACTGGGATGGGCCAAACCCGAGTTTGGGAAGGTGCCTTTTCGGGGCTAGAAGATCATGCCAGACAGCTGTGTATCATCTGTGAAGTGCGCAGGAGTGCGGCCATGCGATTGCCACAAGTGCATATATGCAGGGGGCAAGAATCTGTGGTGATCCTAGATCAGTGTCGGGGGCTGGTCTAAGTGCTTACAACGTGGAATGCGTCGGGGATACGGTGTGAAGCTGCAGCACAGCAACAATGAATCGAGGCATGACCTGAGACGCTCAATATCATGGTTAGGCCATGACTTGTCACTCCTGCGCGAGAGAGTCAGGTGTGGACGCCTCGGCCGCAGAGTTCTGGCAACTGCAGCCTCAACCAGTCCCTGTTGAATGTCCGAGTCTACGCGTAGCCACCGCTGCTGCTGGCTCTGTGTCAGGGATCGCAGATGCATGGGGTGGCAGCAGACTGACTAGTCAGTGGAGACAGTGGAGGCTGCGGGAGTGCCGCACCAGCACAGTGATGGATGCAACACTGGAGGATGCATCGAATAAGCCATACGGAGGAACTGATTGGGAGGAAGCGGGAGTGGCGGCATAAGGCCCGTACGCAGCTTCAGGCCCATATTCTGCGTACTCGCCAGGGACGAGTGGTGCGGAAGCAGGTCCGAGCGCTGGACCCTGCGCCAGGGTGAACGTTCTGCCGCCGCCAGAGGCCGGGCCGTTCCAGGGTGCGCCCGCCGGGCCATCCAAACCTCCGGGGCCCTCAGCAGCGGAAGGTTGCCACCCGGTCGATGAAACACTCTGAGCTATGTTGGACACAGTAATGTTCTCAAAGACGGCTGATGAGCTCGAGACCTCCACCAGTGCGTATTTGTTGGTCGGCGTGTGCATGCTATCGATTGTGCTTCCTGCACGCCACACACAACATGTACATGTCGCCAGAGAAGCACTGCGAACTACGGTCGCACCTGACCCAACATCAGTTGTACGTGAGGACATTCACCGCCAGTGGCTCTGAAAGCGTGGTACAGACTACCCACTGCGCATGGGGCTACCAGTATGTAGAAACCTTGTTACAGCAGCCTTGCAGAACCCTCCTCAGAATGCACGCCAGCCAAGGTGCAGGCTGAATCTCCCTGCAGATAGCCAAAGAGCCTACCTGGAAGGACAGACACACGACGCCGCACCATGCATGTACAGCTTGCCTCCGCCGTTAATGTACAACACAGCGACCAGTCTCGATCCGTCTCCTTGCAGCACGAGGCGAGTGGCATAGAGCTGTGCATTTCCTTTCAGCTCCAGCATCGGAAAATTCCCATAGTCCTGGACATCGATTGAAGCACCCCGAAGGTACAACGCGTCCAGCCATAGCTGCCCCCGAACTATGAGAGCGGTTGGGCTCACGATGAGGACGCATTGCGGTGCAGTCCACTGCAATGCGGCGCCGGTCAGTCCGAGCTTGGCGAGGGAGGGTGGAGGCTGCGTGCAGTTGCCCTGCGCATGCATGGATTGCTGTTGAAAGCGATACACTCCGGGAATTCAACTGGATTTCCCTCACGCATTCCCTCGCTGATATACGGCATCGTGTTTGCTGGTGCCAGGGTGCCGAGGGCGTTATATTGTAGCCTTGAAACCAGGGCCACGTTAAACATAACAGTATCATGGCACGTGCAGCCAATGGGCCCGGCACCGCCCGTCACAATTGGAACCTGTAAATTAGCATTGCTCCCACTAGAGGAGCGCGTACACGTTTACGGCCCTCCCGTGTCTGCATGATTATCTTTACAAACTTGGTTTCACTTACATGGTCTATAAGCTTAAGCGTTTTGTGGCGTGAAGAGCCACAGCCGTTGGGGATCAGCTCCAGAACAACTGATGGCCGCTGGAAGGTTGCAAGGGGTATACCCAGGATTCAGCATTTGCGGAAGACCCATGCAACTCTAGCCTGCATGAACCAACGCACAGAAATTTTACCCAAACATCTGGTGCCAGAACGATGTAAAACCAAAACACATGCAAGATGTGTAAGCCTCGCATCCCGGTTCGTGAGCATGCAACACAGCACAGCAGTATACAGGAGAACAGAATGGAAGGCAACAGCACAGACCAGGCTCCTTACGCATAGGGACTCGACGTCATAATGTTGTCACACAAGATGTAGCACACATAAAATGCACAAGTGCACCAGATGCCACATCCTGCCTGGGTCAGTTAGTCTGCCAGGCATCTCTCGGACAGGAGGCGGTCAGAGGCCTGAGTATGTCCAGCAGCGCCGCCCTGCCCTGCACCGCCACTTCCCGCGATGGCCACTCAGCTGTGGGTGCAGCTGTGGCGGAGGGGCGGCCTGGCAGGCTTGCAAAACCAGCACACGCAGACTGGAGAAACTCTCTGTGTAAGAGAGTGCACAGACTCGAGCAAGTCACTGTGGAAGGGCCTGATCGTAGCCGGTCGAAGCTGGTCGCCAAGGTGGCATGGGCAGGTGGTGCGTCGCTGCTGTGTCCCTCATGCATTGCTTTCGCTCAGTGACAAGTGCTTGCGGCCGCTGCAGTGTTATACAGAGATCAACGCAACGGCCTGGCATCGTCCAGAGGTATACGCACAAGCTTACACAAGCAAAACAAATAAAATAAAATCACACAAACCAAAACAGCCCAGGCGTAACACCCAAAACGCTGCCGTTGCATTGTAAAGATGTCACGCTGAGATGCGCAAAACCCCGAATTCTTGATTACGGTTCCGGATGTTCAAAAAATGAAAGTTTAGGGATGAATCAACATGTGCTTTTCGGTTTCGGGCATCGATATTGAACTTCCCCGCATTCAATATTTATTCTGTTTATTTCGGGTCCGAAAATTTTCGGGGGTTTGTTTCCACGCCCAAAACAAAATTCCAGATAGATGGCCGTGCAGCGCGGCGGCTGCGTACATGCAGGTTATGGTGCTCACTGTGAGCACTGTAGTCTTGTGGCCGAGGGGTGACATGTATGCCCGGGCGGCCGAGGGTGGACTCTGGGGAGATGTGTCATCATTTGGACTGCCGATTTTTTTTTGAAAGACACACTGGGAGTCACCCAAGTACCACAATGTATCAATGCTTTCTGTAGCAGTCACTGAATGCGCCGTTTGTGGTTTGGCATGCATGCGTCGTACCTCGTCAGCCAGGATGTGTGGCTTCCAAGATCTCTCGCACGGTGTGCCGTTTGGATGTGTTACTTGTTGGCGTCAAGGCTACTACGTGCACATGTATTCAGGCATTGTTGAGTGGCTGGCTGCCAGCCCTGGCTGTTGCGTCGGGCTGGGTGGCCATGGCAGTGTCGCAGAGTCAGTTTGAGGGCTAGGCACGCACTGGCAAGGGAAACCAGCATGCGTGGGAAAGATGTAAGCCCAGAAGCATTCAGTCTGCGTCGCACCCGAATGGATCTAGTCGTCCGAGCGATTCCTGCTAGAACGCTGGTTGATGAAATGTCAAGGGGAAGCTGTATCAGGTCGAGGTGTTTGCGGACTTGCACGTCCTGGGCGCCGGATGCAACAGCGGCCTGAAATTCTCGAGCTGTACGAACGACAGTTATGTTTGCGTCTTCTGAAAACCATCCTTCAGTGGCTGGGAGCGGTGTTGCTGCCAAGTGTCGTGCGCCACTCGCTCCTTGGCTGGCGCCGATGCCAGGATCTGCCTCTCCATCCTACAAAATCGCGCTACTCATAAATCATGAGCATCTCATTTTATAGCGTATGCCCTGTTCATGGCAATCTAGCGAGTTCTACGGAAGAGCGGGAGGTGAATACTGCTGGAATCGTTCACATGAATGCCTAACGAAGACCGCAAGGCATCTGCACAGGTATGAAACGCAGCCCATGTGAAGCATGACGCTCACTTATTGCACCCCGTTACTTCATGGGGACACAACGGGCCCCCCTGTCACTCGCATCGCGGCATCGATACCACTGCATGTAACTCGCAGTCGGGAGTCGGTTCTCAACTCAGGGACACGGGCACAACAAGCAAGGGGAGAACAACAAGGGATACCTTCATTCCTGTGGCAGTGTCTGCTTGCCTGCGATTCACCTTGGCCCGTTAGTGGGCAAGTCGTCAGAGCATCGCTTGCACATGCTTGCGATTGCAAGCCGCCAGCGCAGCTGCGCTGGTTACCTCGTTCAGCCAAACTTTAATTGTGTACTCATTCTACCTCAAGAGTTGACATCTCAGCGCACGACCTTCCCGTGACGTGCTTGCGGTGCGAACAGCACATCGGCGTGGGGACACGCTGCCTGTACAGAACGATCTGGCGTGAAAATAAAAGGACACTATACATGTGGCTGGCACTGCTCTTGGGGGTTCCAGAGCAGGCACCAAAGTTACACATGCGCAACACGTATGTATACATGCAGCGGTTGAGGGCAGCGCTGGCCAGGACTCCCGTCATAATCGCGCAAGCCTCGTCATTTTCGCAAACGCAAGGTCTACAGGTGTTTTGATTTGCACGCTGGAAGATGATGCAGCTGCAGGTTGAAAGCCGTGTGCTGATTCATGTTTACCGTGCACGTGTCCATGCAAGTCCTGAACACGACAGGCCTTGGAGGCACAAACGGCTGCTTGGCACGGAGAATGGAACAGGACAGCTGTGCAGATCTCATTCGACTGCACGAGGAGTCCGTGTACGTACTACTGAACTTCACCCGCTGACGTGCGAGCAAAATCACCTGGTTCGACGGATACTATGATCCTACCAAAATAGTGCCATCTCTACCAATGACAGCATCTTTAGCCCATACTGATGAAGCAAATGACCCACCCACTCTGTCTCGCGTGTGCGTTTTCGGAACCTGGGGTCGCCCTTGACCATGCCACCTCATGACGGCCTGCTTGCGACACAAGTAATAGGCCTGCATGCCTGGATCCTTGAGCCTAGGATGTGATCGATGCCTTGCCATGCTCCATGCTGGCCACAGCGAAAATGCTTGACCACCAACAGGTACCCCCCTCCCCTTCCCCCCCCCCACCCCACCCATCTGGGTCTGTATCCCTGGCACCCAAGCTTCTTTCCCCCAGCTGCCCTCCCCGTCGTTCTGCCCTGCACATCCGCTCACCATCACCCATTAGTCCCTCTCCCCCTCCCCTTTCCCCCCTTGCTTCGTCGCCATGACGCATCTCCTGCCGCCATTCGCTGAGCACCCGCTGCACCGCCGACGACATATCGCAAAGCATATCTTCCCGCAACATCTCTCCCAGCTATGCTCCGCACCCCACCTTTGCCTACGTGTACTACCAGCTGCGACGTCACCGGACTTCATGGGGGCAGCATCGTGGCTCGGTCTGGGACCCCGTGACAAATGGCTTCTGCACGCGCGGTCCTCACATGACACAGCACGGCGGCAGCTTCTCCAGCATGAACAGGCGCCACGGCCGAGCGGTCTACAGCATCGGCCGCTGGATCCCCAGTCGCATCTGTCCAGCAAGGACATCAGAGAGGGATCGATTGAGCTGGTTAGCACCCGCGCAGGGCTTGCACGGTAGGCATCGTTGCGTGCGGCTGCATAAACGGTCCAGGGGGGACATGGACGTTCGTAACCCATCAACGCGGCTGCATTTCTGGCACCCTGCCTCAAGGTCAGTTTAGACGTGTACGTCATCCGCAGTCGTCAACCCTATCATGTCCCTGCGCTCCTCGCATTTACCTAATGATCACCTTGTCTCCTTTGGGTCGACGGCCACAAACTCGTCGTGCCACCTCTAGATCTGCGGTGGCTGTGTGGTCTCCTCCTGCCCGGACTTTGGCTCGGCGCCTGTGGATCAGGCTCGACGGGAGCATAGATAGCGGCACATTGAACACTTGCTCTTCGGGTGTCCACTTGTCTCTTGCTCGGACGGCAACCTCGGTGTTGGCATCCTGCGCAAGGTCCTTGCCGTGGCTTGTGCTGGGTGCACACAGGCGGAAGATGTGTTGCACGCTGTGTTTCCTGATTACTGTATCTCGGTGGATGTCGCATCGGCGTGCATTCTCCCTTTCCTCCTTGACCCCCCCTGGTGTTGTAAGGCATCATTGCCTGCGCCTGGTTGCTGCGTTCCTGCTGGGTGTGTCCTGTGCTGTGTGTACTCGTCAGCCTCATCCTGCACCGGTTCTGCGCGGCTTGTGCCTGCCTGACTGGTCGGCCCTGAAGTCATGGCTCCGCTTTATGGCGCCCCCGCTTGCTGCTGCCCCTGCGGTTGTGCCCCCTCCTACGCCCGTCCTGCACCTGTCCGCCCCTACCAGTAGGAGTGCTGCACATGTGGCCGATGCCCGTCTGGGTTTGGCGTGATGCCCGTTTCCCTTTTTTTTTGCCTAAGAACTTCCAGGAGTCTGGCTGCGGCGCCGGCCCTCAGGAGCCTCCTCCGGGCTCGTGTTGCGTCTAAGGCCGCATGCTGCGCATGCAGGGCTCTGCCCCAAGGACACTCCCGCGTGGAGGTGCGGCCATACATCACGGTGGGCCTGCATCACCACTTGCAATGATGCGTGCTTACTTTGTAGACCTGTCGAAGGAAAGCGCATCAGGCTGCGAACAACTTACTATACGTATAAACATGCCATACCGGTTTGGTGCCAGTGGCGATGCTGATGGCAGCACAGACAGGCCGGGCTGGCCTCCATGTCGTGGCTCATGCACATGGCGCAGTAGCAATGCAGCTGTATACATGCTCAGCTTTCAAGAACGTTTCTACACGCCACATCCTGCATGAATACAGCAATGCGTAGTGGAAAACCCGGCACGGCAGCGGATCGTCTACCACAGGATGCCCACATGAATTGCTGGAAAACCGCACGCACTCAGCGGCCGCGTACTAGGCCTGCACAGCTGACGTGCTTGCTACTGCAGTGTTCTCCGATGCCTGCACACTACGCCGCCGCTTGCGGCACTGTGTCGCCGCGGCCACCACCGTCATACCCACGAACACTGCGGCGTAAACAATCGCGGCCAGAGCGACACCCAGAACAGTGGCTGAGCTGAGCCCCGTGCCTCTGTGGCGCCTGTAGGTGTGCTCTGCCAGAAGCGAAGCCGGTGGAGATAACGCCTCGGCCGGGCTGCTGTCTGCAGGTCTAGAATCAGCCCCACTCCAGGAACGTCCCTCACTGGGGGGAACGCTCTGATTTCCAGTGGTGTGGAAGCTTGATAGGTATGCAGCTGGGCCTGGATTGCGCAGCGCCTGCAGCCAAAAGTGTCAAGGAACGCGGCATTCGCCACAGCCATTATAATACAATTGGGGGCTCATTCCAGATTCCAGAGTAAAGTCAGCAGCATGGAAACGTGTACAGGATGTTCATCAGGATCGGAATGTGCAGCCTGTCGGAACCTGGTGCATGGTGACATTTAGGGTCGCTGAATGCGCGGAAGTTCCGGTCGGAAGTTCCGGTCACCCCGTTTCCCGTTCCGATCCCGGGAAATTTATGCCTCCTATGAATGCCGGTGACCGATGGCCTTGGGGCCAGGGGGGGGGGGGGGGGGGGGGGGGGGGGGGGGGTT
>JAUMHO010002425.1:0-17214 GCA_032360965.1 Ulva armoricana | reverse complement strand
CTAACAGCAGGACAATATCTAGAAGCTAACATCAAGGCAGCAATGGGCGATGACGAAGCTCGTCGTGTAGTTCGCGCCGCAGATGACACATCGACAAACACAGGTCTTACTTTGCCTCAGCACATGGCAGAGTTCGCAACAAACACAATCGGCGGCCGTCCGGCAGTGGATGCAGTAAGTAAGGGAGTCTTGCCTTCAAGCGGCATGTCCTTTACACTTCCAAAGATCTCAACTGCTCCAACAATCACACTAGAGGCTGAAAACGGCGCACTTGGTGGAACTGAAATGGCAAGCTCATACATCACTGTTGATGTTAAGAAGGCAGCCGGAATCCAGACTATCAGCTGGGAGCTTTTAGATCGCAGTTCTCCTGCATTTTATGACCAACTAATCCGTGAGCTAAATGATGCGTACGCTAAGTACACTGACACAGCAATGGTTGCAGCGTTCACAGCTTCAGGCACAGCAGCATCAACACAGGCTGGCACAATCGCTGGTCTAAAAGCATTCATTGCTAAGGAAGTTCCAGCGGCTTACGCAGCTTCAGGCAAGTTCGCTACAAACCTTGTTGCTAACACAGCATGGTGGGAGACAATCCTTGGTGCAGATGACACAACAAACCGCCCACTGTTCACAGCGGCTCAGCCACAGAACGCTCCGGGAAATGTTTCAGGTCAGAGCATCACAGGTCAGGTTCTAGGACTTAACCTTTCAGTTGATCCACACATGACAGTAACTACTTTGATTGACGAGTCAGCGTTTATCGTTGCTCCAGAATCATTCCGTTATTACGAAGCACCAAAGACAACCCTTCAGGTTCAGGCTTTGGCTAATGGACAGCTACAGGTTGCTGTCTATGGTTACTACGCAATCGCACCAATCTTTGGTGGCGGTGTTCGTCGTTTCAACCTTACTTAATTAGTAAGAGTTACTAAGTCGCTAGAGGGGGCATAGCCCTTGCCCCCTCTAGTCTTTAGAAGGGAAAACAAATGTCAGTTTGTACAGTATCAGAACTCCGATCTGCTCTCGGTGTAGGTACGTTGTACCCAGACGCAACCCTTCAATCAGTGTGCGATGCAGTAGATACTTTGCTTCTGCCGATGTTATGGAATAACGATAACTTTAATATCGCACATTCAGCTGATGATGATCAGCGCACTCTTTACTTTGAAAATGATGTAACTGGCCAATTTTATGTTGGTCAAGCCATCGTTGTTTCAGCCAACGATTCACTCTTTGACGGCACTTATACAGTCAACGCCGTATCTGGTAACACAATTACTTATACACATGAAGAAGGCGGAAGAGAACGCCCTTATCATCTTGTTATTCCTTATGGCATGGTGGACGCACAAGATTCAACTGATTGGTCTTTAGATCCAGCAGTTCAAGAAGCGGCTTTAATGCTAGCTGTTGATATCTGGCAAGCCCGCCAAACAAGCAACTCAGGCGGCGTATCACCAGATTTCCAGCCCTCTCCTTATCGTATGGGTAATACCCTTATGGCAAGGGTTCGAGGTTTGATCGCGCATGCACTAGACCCTCGTTCGATGGTGGGATAATGTCTATTGCTATCACTGAACTGCGCACCACTTTAGCAACTGCCTTAGTTGATGATTCCAAGTGGCAGACCTTTGCTTTTCCCCCTGCAACTATCATGGCTAACTCGGTCATCGTTACTCCAGATGATCCTTATCTAGCCCCTAGTAACAATCACTATTCTTCCATCTCACCGATGGCTAACTTTAAGATCATCATGACTGTTCCAATGTTTGACAATGAAGGCAATCTTCAAGGCATCGAGGACACAGTTGTTAGCGTATTCAATCTGCTCGATGAGTCATCTCTATCTTTCAATGTTGGTACAGTCTCAGCACCTAGCGTTCTTAACGCTGCTTCTGGTGATTTGCTAACATGTGAAATGTCCGTATCTATCCTAACAAGTTGGAGCTAATATGTCAGAGCTAACACCAGAGGATTTGGCCTTCTTGAAGAAGATCGGTCAGATCAAAGAAACACCAAAGCCAGTAACCAAGAAAGAAGAGGAATAAACAATGGCTATTTTCCTAAATAACAATGTAGGGTTCAAGCTCAATAGCGTTGACCTCTCAGATCACGTCACTTCAATTACAATCAACCGACAGGCTGATCAAATCGAAGTTACAGCAATGGGTGACACAGCACACAAGTTCGTAACAGGCTTGGAAGCATCAAGCATCACAGTATCATTCTTGAACGACACAGCATCAGCATCGGTGTTGCAGACACTACAAGATAACTGGGGAACTACAGTTCCAGTATCTATGATCCAGCAAAAGGGAACTGCTGTATCAGCTGCAAATAAGACTTATGCAACAACAGTTCTAATTGACAATGTAACCGATATCAACGGCGCAGTAGGCGATGAAGGAACTATTGACATTACATTTACATGTAACTCAAAGATCGTTCCATCTTCTTCAACAGCGTTCTAATCTAAAGAAAAGGGCTAACAATGAAACTCAAGGTAACACGCACAGGCGGAGCGGTAAGCGAATACGAAATCTCACCAGCGGTCAAGGCCGCGTTTGAACTTCACTTTAAGGAAGGCTTTGTGGCCAGACTTCGGGAGAAGGAGATGGAGACTGACGGCTATTGGATTGCTTGGGAATGCATCCGACGATCAGGCGAAACAGTCAAGCCTTTCGGGCCTGAGTTCATTGAAACTTTAGAAGATGTCGAAGTTATAGCAGATCAACCTTTAGGTTAAGGCGCGATTCTTTTCTCTATCTCGTGGCAGTCATGAGCTGTGAGACAGGCATCGCGCCTCAAACCTTAATGGAGTTACCGACTCCGATGTTTGACATGATGATCAAAGTACTTAAAGAGAGAGCAAAAGAGGCTAAAGGTGAAAATCGAAATACAGAGCAACGCTCAGTTTCGTAAAGCCCTGCGCCGCTTTGCCCCTGATCTAGACAAGATCCTCAAGAAGGAAATGGCGGCGGCTTTGCGTCCTGTTGTCAGACAGGCTAGAGGCTATGTACCATCAGAAGCCCCTCTAAGTGGATGGGCCGGTCGATCTTTCAGTGAGGGTAAGTTTCCTACTTACAACGCTTCAATCGTTAAGTCAAAAATTGGTTACACACTAAGTCCATCAAAGCCAAATAAGAGTGGCTTTACTTCCATGGCAACTGTTTTTAATAACTCACGAGCTGGCGCGATCTATGAGTCTGCTGGTCGCAATGGAGCACAAGGTCAACCTTGGGTTGGCCCTAAAGGCCCAGCAGGGCATAAATATTCACATTCTAACAACCCTAAAGCGGGTCAGCAGTTTATTGCCGCAATGCCTGAACTTACTGGCAGCCTAAAGGGTCGCGGTCGTTTGATCTATCGCGCTTGGGCTGAGAATAAAGGAGTTGCCGAGGGTGCTGTCAGAAAAGCAATTTCCAAGGCTGAGTTGCAGTTAGTAGCAAGATCCAAGAAAGATAAGTTGAGGAGAGTCGCATGAGCCAGAAGTTCTTTGAAGAGATCCTCATTGGCTCAAGACTTGATGCCAAAGGCTTTAAGCAAGCCGAGACTGCACTTAATAAACTTAACAAAACAACAAAGAGCCTTGCTGCTGGTCTAGGCCTTGCCTTTGGTGCTCGCGCTGTTGCTCAATATGGCAAGAAGTCAGTTGCAGCATTTATGGCTGATGAGAAAGCTGCTAAATCTCTATCGGTTGCATTGACTAACCTAAATCAAAGTTTCGCCGATCCTATTGTTAAGGATTTCATTTCATCCCTTGAACGTCAATATGGCGTTCTTGATGACTATCTACGCCCTGCTTATCAGAAGTTGTTGCAGACTACTGGCTCATATATTGAGGCACAGAAGTTGCTCAAGGTTGCTCTGGATCTTGCTGCATCATCGGGCCAAGATGTTGTTACTGTTTCAGCAGACCTTTCAAAGGCATACGCTGGCAATACACGCGGACTTCTAAAGTACAACTTAGGATTATCTAAGACTGAACTTCAGCAGATGAGTTTCAACCAAGTAATTGACCAAGCCGCTATGGTCACAGGCGGTCAGGCTTCAGCTGCACTTGACACTTATGCAGGAAAGATGGGGTTGTTGCAAGTTGCTGCGGCTAACGCTTCTGAGACTATCGGTAAGGGTTTAGTTCAAGCTCTAGCAGAACTTGGCGGCGATGGCGGACTTCCTAAGACAATCAAAATGATTGACGCTCTAGCTTCTGGCATTTCAGATGCAATCATCGGATTTGGTCGTTTGATTCATATCACTGGCATGTTCTTGGGCGGAACTACTAAGAAGGAACTTGATGCTTACGTCAAGTCTTATCGGGCAACCGATGCCAAAGAACGCCGTCAATATGGCGGTATCTATGCAACTCAATATCAAGAGCAAGCATCAAAAAGCATTCAAACAAATGCTATTAAGGCTAATACAGCAGCCGTTAAGAAGTTGACAGATAAGTTTGATATCAAGAAGGCTGGTATCACTGCTGCCCTTGCTAACCCTAATATCTCAAGTGACACTGCAACACGCCTTCGAGGACTTCTAGCAATTGAAAATGGTGACACTGCTGCTTCAATCAAGTATGGCAACGCGGTCAAGCCTAACGCTTCGATGGCTTCGCCTAACGCCACTGTGGTCAATGTTTACCCTCAAGGCAATGTTCTTACTGAGCAGGATCTGATCACTTCTATCCAGAACGGCATTGAACGCAACTTCTATCGCCAATATGGGGTGGGAGCGTTTGATAGATAATGGCTGCTTATGATGGCACAACCGCGCCAACCATTGCGGTTCAATTCTTAAAGTCTGGCACTTGGACTACTGTTACTGCTGCCGATGTATTGACAACAAACATTCGTCGAGGCCGTAGCCGTCAAGATCAACGCGACTCTTCTGGTACTTGCACGATCCAGTTCAACAACTCTTCAGGTTATTATGACCCAGACTACACAGGATCGGGCAGTCCTTGGGTTGTCTCTGGAGCTTCTATCCTTAGAGCAGGATTACAGATGCGAGTTGTGGCCACATGGTCTGCAACTGCTTACACTCTTTACCAAGGCTTCTTAGACAACAATGTCGTCAATCAAGGAAACATCCCACTAGCGACAATGCAGTTCGTGGATGGCATTGCTGTCATCGCAGAAGGCTGGGCCCCTAACCTAGCAACTGCCGCCTATGCTGAGACTGCTGCTATACGCGTAGGGCGTATGCTTGACTATGCTGGCTGGGATGCCTCTGCAAGGTCACTGACTGGCTCTACAAGCCTTTTGAGCACTGGTCAGGGTAGAACATGCATGCAGATGATCTATCAGTGCATGGACAGTATTGCAGGGCGTTTCTATATCTCACGCTCAGGCGTAGCAACATTAGTTCCACTAGCTGACAAGTTTAGCCGTCCAACACAAATGCTATTTAGTGACAACGGCGCAGCTTACTCAATCAAGTATGACGCAATTGCTACCAATCCGGGAACGCAATACGTCATCAACAAAGCCATTGTCACACGTGGAGCAAATCTGCAATATACATCCACATATAATCCAAGCGTGACTTCTTATGGAGTCAAGGCGGTTGAGTTGGATGCGCCAGTATCTACAAACTCCAATGCATCAAACCTTGCTCTTTATACTTCACGCTATATGGCAACACCTACGACCTATGTAGAAGGAATCCAATTCTCAGCAATTGGCTTGAGCACACTTTATCCAGACTTCTTAGCAACTGAGTTAGGAGATCAAGTGAGCGTTCAGCGCACTACTTATGACGGCCGTTCGGTTCAATGGAACTTAGTGATCGAGGGCATGACCCACAGCATCACCAAGAATAACTGGCTCGTTGGCTTGACTACTTCATCAATCAACCCTTACTCGATAACGATCTAACATGCCTCTTTGTCCTCAGATAACTAATACGCCAATCACGGTCACACAGACTGCTGACTTCACTGTCACATCTGTCACCCCTATCACTCCAGCGACTACAGCTGACACTGGAAGCCTTCAGACACAGATCACAACTGCACAGGCAACAGCCGATGGCAAGAACAAAGTCACTTATTCAACTTCTTCGCCTAGCGGCTCTGGCACAAATGTCGGTGATATCTGGTGGCAGTACTCGGCTGGAATCATTATTGGGCAATGGTCATGGACTGGAGCTTCTTGGGCTTCAAGCCCTATCGGCAACGCAGTCATTGCCAATATAGATGCAGGAAAGATCACTGCTGGAATCATCTCTGGTATTGAGTACAACAACGGCTCTGGAACATTCCGAGTCACTCCAGCGGGTGCATTGACTGCTTCAAGTGCGAACATCACTGGAACGATCACCTCTACTGCCGGAACTATTGGTGGCTTTACTATTGCCTCAACCTATCTAAGCGGATCAGGCGGCTTCACTCTTAACTCCAGCGGTCAGATTGACGGCGGAAGTGGCAACACTATCTTTTATGGCAAGGGTAACTTTGGCGGAGGTACTGCTGGCTCGGAAACCTTGATCGTGACTGGCGCATCAAACTTCAATGGTGCTCTAACTGGCTTGGCTATAACCGCCAATGGCGATCTTTACGCTGCTGGTCATAGCACTACTGCCAATGCTGCCAACGGGTATGTCTTTACAACAGGCGGTCGTATTGCTCGATCAACTGCTTCATCTGAACGCTATAAAGAGAACATTGTAGATATCGCTTCAGTTCCAGAATTAGACCCTAAGAAGCTGCTAGATCTTCCAGTTAGAGCCTTTAGTTACAAAGAAGGCGAACTGCCTGAAACTGATGATCGCTACAAGACTTTAATTCCGGGCTTCATCGCTGAAGAAGTTGATGCAATTTATCCAGTCGCAGCAGATTATGTTGACGGCCCAGAATCATGGAATGACAGAATGATCGTCCCTGCTTTGCTATCATTGGTTCAAGATTTATACAAGCGTGTTGAGGAGTTAGAAGCCAAATGAAGCCTAGACTAAGCCATGCCGCGATTCAGTTAAGGGAGCAGTTAGATGACTCGTTTCCCGATCGTAGTCGAGTTTCCGATGGCTGGATCGGTGATACAAAACACGCTGTTCGCAAGTCGGATCACAATCCTGATGATCAGGGTTGGGTTCGAGCCTTCGATATTACGGCTGATCTTGGCAAGCCCGACCTCATGCCCTATCTTGCAGATCAGATTCGATCCGCTGCAAGACAAGACAATCGTATCGCCTACGTCATTTTCAACGGACGCATCGCTAGTCCTATTATGGGATTCAAGTGGCGCAAATACTCTGGGATCTCACAACACAAACATCACTGCCATGTCTCGTTTAAGAAGTCGGCTGACCTTGATGGCAAGTTTTTTCAGATACCTATGCTAGGAGGCACAAATGACAGCGGGAAATAATAACTTTGTTATAGATCAAGGGGCTGATTGGTACATCACAGTTGTCTATAAAGATTCAACTGGTACGGCTATCAACCTAACAGGCTACACAGCAGCTCTACAGATCCGCGATACTTACGCAGACTCTACAACTGCCCTGTCTCTTTCATCTCCTAGCAGTGGCATTGTCATTACTGGAGCGACTGGAACTATCTCTATTCATGCAACCGCCGCACAGACTAGAGCCATTGCTGCTGGGAATTATGTTTATGATCTAGAGATTACAAGTTCAACTGGAATTGTAACTCGCCTCATTCAAGGCAAGATTTCACTAAGTCCAGAGGTGACTCGATGAGCGACATTATTGAAGTCATCAAGGATGTAACTACTGTCATTGTTTCCAGCGATGGCCCACAAGGCGCAGCTGGTGCACAAGGTGCACAAGGCCCGATAGGCCCTTCAGGCGGCCCAACAGGCCCACAAGGCCCGACTGGCCCAACAGGACCACAAGGTGCAACTGGAGCGCAAGGAACACAAGGAGCACAAGGAGCGCAGGGAACTCAAGGCTCAACTGGTGCAACTGGTGCGACTGGTGCTAATTCAACTGTCGCTGGCCCTACTGGTGCGCAAGGCCCACAAGGCCCGCAGGGCGCACAGGGTGCTCAAGGGCCACAAGGTGCTCAAGGTCCGCAGGGTACTCAGGGTACGCAAGGATCAACCGGCGCGACTGGTGCTAACTCTACTGTTGCAGGACCAACAGGCCCACAAGGGCCACAAGGTGCTCAAGGGCCACAAGGTGCTCAAGGCAGTTCTGGTACAACTGGTGCAGCGGGTGCGAGCTTCTTCTTGCAACCTGTTGCAGCCAACTATTACAGAACACCAACAACGAACTCGTTGTCTAGTGCAATCTATACAGCTAACACGACATTTTTTACACCGCTTTATATATCAACGTCAGGTTCATATGATCGCATCACGATGCGAAGTGGGTCAACCTTTGCTGGTACTGGCACAGTCAGATTAGGTATTTATGCCAATACATTAGATCGCCCATCTACAGTCGAACTTGATGCTGGAACTGTCTCCGTTACAGCTTCAAACACAAACTATGAGATCACAATCAGCAAGACTCTTGCAGCTGGCTGGTACTGGCTTGCGCTAAATTGTCAAGTTGCAGGAACTACAAACGCCATAGGCAGTTATGGCAACTCAGCAGTTGCATTGAACCCGCTTATGGGAACTGCAACTCCAACAGGAAACTACACAGTCGGCTTTACTGAAAGCGCGACAGTCACTTCAGGCTTTACAACGGCTGGAACTTTGACAGCTCGAACAGATCCAGCAGTCGTATGGGTAAGGAAGGCATAAATGAGCACAACTATCGTGTATGGCTTAGGCGGATATGACCCATCAAAGCCAAATGACAACATTGTTGAAATAATCGAAATTCCAGATGAGGAGCAAGAATGAAGAATCCAATTGTCTTAGCAGCTGGAGCGTTCCTTGCTGCTTGGTCTGCAACTAATTTCGATCTAGACTACCGAGCAATCCTGTTCGCAGTTCTTTCAGGCGTTTTCGGATATGCGACTCCTAAGAAATGACACAGGACAACTTCTTTCAGCTCTACTTCACTACCATTGCTGTCATTGGTGGTCTTTCGGGCTTCATCATCACTCACTTGCTTGCTGAAATAAAGGCATTGCATGTGCGTGTCGATGAGATTTACAATATCCTCCTAGAGCGATAATTCTGCTATGGCAAGAAAACCAACCAAGGCACTAGAGGAGCAGGGCTACTCTAAACTGGATGCTTATTGCATTGGACTTCATGAGTATTATAAGTCTTTGCGTAAGGCTGGGTTTCCAGAAGGCGTAGTCCTATTTATGATCACAGACACGCAATCTTATCCTCACTGGATCTTGCCAGACCCAATCGAGCCGGAGAAGTTCGGCGATTATGAGGATGATGAGGATGACTATTAAGCGAATTGTCGTTGTATCGGATCTTCAAGTTCCCTACCATGACAGGATTGCAACCCGCAATCTTGCTAGTTTCATCAAGAAGTTTAAGCCAGACCAAGTAGTTACCATTGGTGACGAGATCGACCTACCACAGATATCTAAGTGGGAAGAAGGGCGCATGGGATCTTATGCCCAGACCCTAGACGATGACCGCAATGAAGCTGTGGACTTGCTCTGGGAGTTAGGCGTAACTGACTGCATCCGTAGCAATCACACAGATCGTCTATATAACATCATCATGGCTAAAGTGCCAGCGTTTGGGGCATTGCCTGAGCTTCGCTTTGAGAAGTTTATGAAGTTCGATGAGTTAGGTATCACCTTCCATAAGAACCCTATGCCTATTGCTCCTAACTGGATTGCAGTACATGGAGATCACACACCAATTAAGCCACAGGGCGGCTTATCAGCCCTAGAAGCGGCTCGTAGGCATGGAAAGAACGTCATCTCAGGACATACTCACAGAGCAGGGCGTTCGGCCTTCTCAGAGGCCTCTGGAGGCCGTATAGGGCGTGTTCTGCATGGTGTCGAGGTGGGCAATCTCATGGACTTTAAGCAAGCTGCTTACACCAAGGGAGTAGCCAACTGGCAGCAAGCCTTTGCCATCATCTACGTCAACAAGACTAAGGTTCAAGTGGATCTCATCAACATTGAGAAGGATGGCACGTTCATCGTGGCTGGAAAGTCCTACGGCAGACCTAGATAATCGTTATCATTTCGTTATCAGAATATGCTTGATTAGTCTGCTATCTATGCAACACTAAGTCTGTGAGGGAAACTCCCAAGCAGATAGGGCTAACAATGTCAATAGAAATGCCACTGATTATTATCTTGCTGGCTGCCAATGCTTTATGGTTTATCGTGGGCTGGGCAATGGGTTACAAAGAAGCTGAAGCGGATCGAGAGTTCCATGCTCGCTAATGAAATCCTACTCACAGCCACCGACACGATCCGCGATCGTGGCCTTTCATATGGTCATCCTGCGGATAACTTGCAACACACCGCAATGCTCCTCAGTGCATATCTACAAACACCAATTCACGACTACCAAGTTGCAGGGATCATGGTCCTTGTCAAACTTGCTCGAACTAACCAATCCGCACAGCACATCGACAATTGGATAGATATGGCGTCATATGCCAGCATTGCCGGACAATTAGCAACAGAGGAGAACGATCTATATGTTTAATTTAGCAGACTATGAGCCAGTGGAGGTTCGACTTGAGAAGTTTATTAAGGACTATCCAGCGTTTCGCATATCAACTGAGTTGGAAGTGGTCGAGGCTACTCGATACATTGTTAAAGCTTATCTATTTAAAGATGCTCAAGATAGCCTTGCATGGGCGACAGGGTACGCTGAGGAAACAGTTACTAGCCGAGGCGTTAATCAGACTTCAGCACTTGAGAATTGTGAGACTTCGGCAATCGGCAGAGCACTTGCAAATGCAGGTTATGCGCCTAAAGGAAAGAGACCAAGCCGCGAAGAGATGACCAAGGTTGTTGCAAAGAAGGCTGAAAAGCCTACAGTTACGGAGCTTGAAACTGCTATCCGCAAGGCTGATGCAGAGCCAGCAGAGCAGGATTATTGGACTACGCCTGTAGGTCAGTACAACAAGGTAGTAGATGCGCCTGTAACCCTTGAAAAGGCTATGGAGAACATTGCAGCCGTTATGGGTACACCTGAAGCCGTAGAAGCACCATCATGCGAGCATGGACATATGCAATGGCGTGAAGGTGAAAAGAATGGCAAGGCTTGGGGTGGTTACTTCTGTAACTCAGCAGTCTCATCTGCTCATCGTTGCCCTACAAAGTGGTACACAATGGGTTCAAGTGGCAAGTTTGAGCCACAGAAAGCGTGGGCATAATAACACACAATGCCCAACTATTCAGGTTATTGAGAAGGAGTTGAAATGACACACGATGAATTGTTAGCAAAGATAGAATATTTAGAGCAATATGAATTTGAAAGATATGATAAAACATTTCGTATTTTCAAAAATTCCCTTCGTGCAGTAGTGGAATTGCATAAGCCAGAAACAGGTTGGGTTGATGGAGTAGAGGTAGAAAACCACCATTGTTCTTGTGACCCATATAATGAATACGATATGGGTTATCCCTGCGAAACTATTCAGGCTATAGAGGAGCAACTCAAATGACAAACGATGAATTGCCCTATATTGCCATAATAGAAGATTTGAACAAGTTGATACGAAAGCAAATGAAAACGATAGACTCAGTTATGAATTTGCATAAAGATGAGAATGATTGGTGTCTTATTTGCAACTACCCGTATCCCTGCCCAACTATTCAGGCTATTGAGAAGGAAATGCAATGACAAATAATTTCTATATTGAATGTCCAAACGGACATGGAAGTTTTAGCGGATATTTACATCCTGAAATACCGCTTAAGTATAACTGCCCTAATTGCGCTGCTGAAATGGTAGGACATAGAACTATTCAGGCTATTGAGAAGGAGTTAGCATAATGGGATATGTAGAAGTTTATAACATCGACAAAGATGGCGAATGGACAGATCTTGAAGATGTACCTATGTACACCTCTATTAACTGTCAGTTGTGCAATGAGGAAACACTAGCTCATGACATCATCATTCCAGCAATCATCAAAGATGGAGTGCTAACGGCAGGAACTTGGCAATGCAAGAAATGTCATGCGGTTAATGGCTAGTCAAGCAAGGAAACACAGAGGTTTCCGCACAGAGCGCGTTGTAGCACAGTACCTATCGACTGTGTGGCAGGGTGCAACTGTCGGACGAGGTAGCGGCAAAGATGTTGTCAATGTTCCATTCGATGTTGAAGTCAAAGCAAGGGCAGGCTTTCAACCTTTAGCATGGATCAAGCAATATCAGGCGCGTACAGCCATTTCGGGGGAATTAGGCTTTGCGTGTCTTAGATTGAACGGACAAGGAGAGAATGCAGAGGATTATGCCTGCGTGATCCGTTTAGGTGATCTATTGCCGCTACTTCAACTTAAGTACGGTCATCTCGATAGCGAACCCACAGAGGCAGACATTGACCGCTGTGAAGCCTGTGGGTCTTACATGATAAGGAAGTGTCTTACTTGCCAGCCTACGACTATAGATGTCCTAACTGCGATATCACGAATGAGATCACACACGGATGGCACGATAGACCGATAATTCCTTGCACATACTGTAATGAGCCTATGATCAAAGTGATCGCGGCTAACCCAATACACTTCAAGGGCAAAGGATGGGGCAAAGATTGAAAACTGTATTAGATCCAGCTAGTAGTATGAGATCGTTCTACTTTAATAAGACAGATGAGCGAGTTGTATTTGGTGATATTCGAGAGGATGAAACTCACCTACTCACAAATGGTCAAACGATCACAATCAAGCCAGATGAAGTTATGGACTTTAGGGCTATACCTTATCCAGATGAAACATTTCAGTTAGTTGTATTTGATCCACCACATATGTTACGACTGTCTGAGAAGTCATGGATGCGTAAGAAGTATGGTGTGCTAGATAGCCAGACATGGCGTGAAGATTTGACCGCTGGATTTGCTGAGTGCTTTCGTGTCTTAAAGACCAATGGCACTCTAGTGTTTAAGTGGAATGAAGTATCTATCTCATTGAAAAAAATTCTAGAACTAACTGATCAGAAGCCTATTCTGGGTCACCCTAGCGGCAAACGCATGGGTACTCATTGGGTCTTATTCATCAAATAGTTATCCACAGAAGTTATCCACAGGGGGTAAATAGAGTGCGACACGCTCAACGCAAGGATCAGGCAATTAAGGCTCTGACCTGCGGTTTTGCCCAGTTAGGAGTTAAACATGCTTGACAGAGTCGGTACGCTAACACAGCAGAGCCTCTCAAAGGCTCACCGCGAGCCCCTTCGGGGCGTAGCTCGCGGGGTGCTAGTAGCTATTGGGATATCTCTGTTATTCGTACCGAATGCAGGCTCTACAAGTACCAAAGAATATATAAGCTACAAAGAGTATTCTCTATATCTATTAGATTTTAATATTAAAGAATATAAGTGCTTAGCAGCTCTATATGGTAAAGAATCAGCATGGAATCCAGATGCTGTTAATGGATCTCACTATGGTATTCCTCAAGGCAATAGCATCTACTTATCAACACTTAATGGCTATGAGCAAGTACAATGGGGCCTTGACTATATAGGCAACAGATATGGTGAGCCTTGCATAGCATGGGATCACTTCAAGCGTAAGGGATGGCACTAGATGAGTGATGCAAGGGCAGCGTCACATCGTGAGCTGGGAACTCAGCGATGGAAGAACCAACGCTTAAGAGTCTTGAAGCGTGATGGTTATATCTGCGCATATTGTGGTGGTGATGCAACTCAAGTAGATCATGTGATCAGTCGTAAGGATGGCGGTGGTCATGACCTTGATAATCTGGTGGCATGTTGTGCTCCATGCAATAGCAAGAAGGGTGCGCTCAATGAGGGCGTTTTTTTAGGGCGACAGTCTACCCCCCCTGTCTTTTCAGAACATACCTCCCCGATGCAGTCCGAGCCGATGCTGGACAGTCCGTTTAAGACCAGACCTAATCCGAGTCAATGACAACTAAACCCAAGAAGAGCAAAGCCCTACGAGGGGCAACTAAACCAAGGCTTCATGCTCCACTACTTAAGGGCGAAAACAAGCTGCAAGACGTTTTAGACCTTTGCAAGATCGTTGACATGCCTTTATTACCTTGGCAGGAGTTTGTCCTCAAGGACATGCTCACAGTCGATAAGAAGGGCATGTGGGTACGCAAGACAAACCTCATATTGGTAGCCAGACAGAACGGCAAGACTCACTTGGCCAGAATGCTTATCTTGGCTCACCTTCTCAAGTGGAATACCAATGTCCTAATCATGAGCTCGAACAGAAGCATGGCTTTAGATACCTTCAGACAAGTAACTCACCTATTGGAGACAAATGACCACCTTAAAGGATTCGTCAAACAGATCAGACACGCCAACGGCACAGAGTCAATTGAGATGCTATCTGGAGCAAGGCTTGATGTTGTGGCAGCAACTAGAGACGGCAGTCGAGGCAGATCAGTCAATGGATTGCTCTACATCGACGAAGTTCGAGAGATCACTGAAGAAGGATTTAGAGCTGCAACTCCTACAACTAGAGCTCACCCAAATTCTCAGACGCTTCTTACCTCTAATGCAGGAGACGCTTTCAGCACTGTACTCAACAACTTACGAGAGAGAGCGATCGACTACCCGCCCAAGTCTTTTGGATTCTATGAATATTCAGCCCCTCAATACTGCAAGATAGACGATCGCAATGCATGGGCTTTGGCTAACCCCTCAATGGGGTACACCATCACTGAGGAAGCGATTGAAGAAGCGATTGCGACTTCACCGATTGAAAACACTCGCACAGAGACTCTATGCCAATGGATCGACTCCCTAAGCAGCCCTTGGCCTCACGGCATCCTCGAAGAGACGTCAGATAGCACTCTGGAGATGGCTGTGGGGGCATATACAGTCTTTGGATTCGATGTTAGTCCTTCAAGGCGTAACGGCTCACTTATTGCTGGTCAGTTGCTCCCAGATGGCAGAATCGGCATCGGGATCTTAGAGACTTACAGCTCTCAAGTGGCAATTGACGAACTGAAGATGGCTGCATCTATTAAGGCTTGGTGCGATATCTATAAGCCTCGATTGGTTTGCTTTGACAAGTACGCAACCCAAACAATCGCAGATCGCCTTCATAACTCCGGCGTTATAGTCGAGGATGTATCAGGCCAGCAGTTCTATAAAGCCTGTGGAGACCTTTTAGAAGGCTTGGTCAATCATCGTGTGGTTCACAATGGACAGGCAGAGTTCATCCAGCAGATGAATAACTGTGCTGCTAAGGTCAATGATTCGGCTTGGCGTATTATCAAGCGAAAGTCAGCCGGTGACATTTCAGCCCCTATTGGCATTGCCATGGCTGTCAGCAAGTTAATGATCCCTCAACCTAAGCCTCAGATTTACATCTAGACACGCCCTAGCATATTGTCTAATTACTTGACAAATGCTATACTTTCTGACTATGGGTATATTTTCGCGAGCAGAGTCCAAAACTAATAAGCCTTCTGTCCTAGCGCAGTATGCCCCTCAAAACTTAAATGATCCTTACACTTACAGTTATTTCACAGATGTAAGTCGATCTTCAGCTCTAACAGTTCCATCCGTAGTTCGCTCACGCAATCTTATTGCTGGCACTATTGCTTCAATGCCTTTAGAGCTTTACCGCAAGTCAACTGGTGAAGAATTAGGCAAGCCAATTTGGATGGATCAACCTTGCTTCAATCAACCGCGTTCAGTAACTATTGCTTACACAGTTGACAACCTTTTATTCTTTGGCGTTAGTTACTGGATGGTAACAGAGCGTTATCAGGAAGATGGCCGCCCTGCTCGCTTTGAGTGGTTAGCACATCATCGCGTTACTCCTCAATATTCTAAAGATGCGCAATCTATTGAAGGCTATCTAGTTGATGGCATTGCTGTGTCAATGACTGACATGGTTACATTCCAAGCATTGTCTGACGGCATTCTTTCAATGGGTGGTCGAGTTCTTCAAGCTGCAATTGACTTAGAACGTTCAGCACAGATCGCAGCATCAACTCCTATGGCTACTGGTTACATCAAGAACACCGGTGCAGATCTTGATCCTAAAGAAGTTCAAGGATTACTTTCAGCATGGAAGGCAGCGCGACAAAATCGCAGCACTGCTTTTTTAACTTCTACTTTGGAATATAACCCAGCTTCATTCTCACCTAAAGACATGATGTACAACGAAGCAAAGCAAGACTATGCGACACAGATTGCCCGTCTTTGCAATGTTGATGCCTTCTATCTTTCAGCAGATGCTAATAACTCAATGACTTATTCAAACTTGCTTGATTCTCGTAAGCAGTTTGTCTCACTAACTTTGCAACCTTTCATTTCTGCTATTGAAGATCGCTTGTCAATGAACGACATAACTGCTAACGGCAATGAAGTTCGCTTTGATTTAGATCATTCATTCCTTCGCGCTAATCCGATGGATGAGTTGCTAGTAATCGAAAAGATGTTGGCTCTAGGTCTGATCACAATTGAACAGGCTATGGAAATGACTGACTTAACACCTAATGGAAGCGAAGGCATGTAATGGAAAATCAGATCCTTACCTTCTCTGCTGAACTGACTGCCAATGTAGAAGAACGCACAATCTCTGGCAAGATCGTTCCAGCGGGAACAGGCGAAGTAGGTAACACTTCTGCCGGTCGAGTGGTTTTCGAAAAGGGTGCTATTGCACTCCCAGAAGATCCAAAGACAATCAAACTACTTAATCAGCATGACATGAAGCAGCCATTGGGCAAAGCGACTTCTTTCACAGTTGATGAAGATGGTATTTACGCATCATTCAAGATCAGCCGTTCTAATCGCGGCACAGAGGCTTTGATCCTTGCTGAAGAAGGATTGCAATCTGGTCTTTCAGTAGGCGTAGAAGTAATCAAAGCAAAAAACAAACTTGGCGTAATGCATGTAACAGCAGCCAAGTTATTTGAAGTTTCATTGGTAACAGAGCCAGCCTTTAAGTCTGCTCAAGTTGTCAATGTCGCGGCTGAGGAAACTCCAGAAGTCGTAGAAGAAATCACACCAACAGAAAGCGAGACAGCTGTGGAGAATACTCCAGAGACAGTTGCAGCACCAGTAGAGGCAGCAGCGGTTGAAGCTGCTCGTCCAACTGTTGCAGTGACTAACGTTCGTGAGCGCGTTGCGCCACTAACAGCAGGACAATATCTAGAAGCTAACATCAAGGCAGCAATGGGCGATGACGAAGCTCGTCGTGTAGTTCGCGC
>JAUMHO010002404.1:0-17242 GCA_032360965.1 Ulva armoricana | reverse complement strand
AGCCTGTGCTGCTGTTGTCTGATTCCATGACTTGGTCCACTCTGTGGGTTTGCCCTTGTACTCTTTTGTAACTACATGCAGTAGTTGTGCACAACGCAGTTTGTGCCTACTTTTGTAACTAGTTGTGTACACCACGTGGCAGCCTAATGAAGCTGTCGGCCCAAGCCTTCTGTAAATTTGTTGACGGAAGCTGTCGATCCGAGCTGTCAGACTTTAACAATAAGTCTGATTAGAAAGCAGCGACCCTGCATGGTCGCGATATAGACTGTCTCGTTTCATGAGGCACTCAGTGAGATCGTGCGCACTCATGATATCGACGCTTAGGTACAAGGTATCTGCACGCGCCCACCGTTGACGTACGCGTGGCGTACGTACACAGTGATCTCACTACGAATGATCTCACCACTGTGTATACATGTGGCCACCAAAGAGTATACACGGGCAAAACCACCAAGTGGACCAACTGATCTTACCATTCCTCTGTTCCCACCAGCGTCGCTGTCACGCTGAATCATGAAGCGCATCTCGGCGGAACTCGTATGGAATGGCGGGCCTAAGAAATATGCACCTCTATCCGATTTATATACATAGCATGCATAGGAATAGACGCGTACGCCTTCGTCACGTGGCGTGCACGGCATACTGTACGTATGAGGCTATCGCCTACAGCTACAGATCACTCCAGATCTACCTGACTGAATATATTTGAGATTCAAGTTGTGACCTCGATAAAACAAAACATCAGGCAGGCTGTCTGAAACTATGCGCCTCCGGCCGCGTGGTCGTTCAGATAGTAGTACATCTATCCAATGTATACGTATATACATAGCATGCATAGCAGCAGCGCTGGACGCGTACGCGTACGTCCTCATCTCGGCGGCCGGCGTTCGCTCACAGCTGCAGATCACGAGTACTCGAGATCTGATTGCCATCAATTGACACCCAATGATTGAAGTTATAGAACAACACCCTGTTTAGATTCGTTCGCTTCCGGGCGCTTGGCTGATGCTTGGTTAGTATGGCGTGACGCCTAACGGTAATGTTGTGCGCGTCTTGGAGTGCACACTCACCGGTGAGTGTAGTTACAAAAGAGTACAAGGGCACCGGTGAGTGTACCGCTGTGACGGTCACCCCATCAACGCGGTGTGAAGATCTCGCCCATCAGAGGCACGCTGTGAGGCATCCGATATCAACGCGGTGTGACCGCCTCCCCGCTCAGAGGTGCCCACTAGCACTGTCCGCACGTGTGCGGCTTCGATGGCAGCAACAATGCCACATAATCATCCATAGCTAGCAGTGCACGCATACGTCGGTTATGGTGCATGACAGTAGACTGGTTGCTCTTTAGCGGACGGCCTCCTAGGGCCTAAAGCACGCCTCATCAGTTCGATTGGAGACCGCATGCATTCGGGGCATGCATTATATCAACTCGTGGGTCACGTGGGTCACATGGGTCACGCGGGTCCCGGTGCCTGGTGGACTGCAGATGTTGTTATGGTTGTGTGATTATGGCTGATGCTGAGAACGGCCCTTGGATAACCCTTGGCTATGGATGTCTTCAAAGTTTGTTTTTCTCAGCCACTGGCTGCGCTTCCTTGTTTTCATGCCAGTGCCAGTGCAGAGCTGATCACTGACCCTGCACAGGGTAGTGTGATGATTGCATGTGATGATTGCATGATGGAGGTTGCATACATACCTATTGCATCTGCACATGCTTGATGCACACAGCAGCACCTTGTCACAGCAGTAGCACTGGCAGCAGCAGCAGCACCTTGACACCTTGTCACCTTGTTGCTGTGATGCCTGCCTGGTGTGAGGGAGGCAAAGCAACTGTGAAGGCTCATCATGACACCAGAGATGTTGCCAAGGGGCAACTCACCAGCCCCCACAAGGCACATCATGACACAAACACAGCAGTCATGACTCGGGTGATCAGCCAACCCAAAACCCGCAAGCCAAACAACTTGAATTCATGCCCACACCAACTGCCAGACATCTTCTTCTTCTTCCAGTGCACTGAAGGCATCATGGTGTGTACTTTCAATGCATCTTGTATGCTGCCTTCCCTGAGCATGTATCTTACCCAAACACAGGTGGCATGTGCCTTGCAGGGATGCATGGCAGAGCTGTGTGCATACACATCCTGCATGCACGCTAATTTCATGTTCAGAGGTCCTGATGCGGCACGAGCAAAGTAGCTCTCACAGGCAGGGGCACATGCAGCTAGCAGGCTGGCCCACTGCCTCCATACAGTGGCAAAACACATATATACCAGCCCCCAGGCCCTCCATTGCAACAACATTGGCACTGCTACCGGTGCCCCACTTGAGCCTGTATACATATGTATGCACGCTCCTCCGCCACTCCCCGAAGCGTCTATCATGCTGAGGTTGCTATAGTACCAGATTCAATCTGCTCTCTGATTTGACAGGCTATCTGTGTGTTAGGCCCTGCTGCACATTCGAGTCTGTTGTATACACAGCTGAAGTACTCACGGCACCTCGCCTTGTGCAAATCTTCACAAAGAAAAACTACTTGGAAGCCTATCCCGGTCAACCTTCACGATGCCTTCAGTATCTGGCTCTGCTGCAGTCCTGACAGCTGTCCTCTGGGGCTTTGCCGCCTCGTCTACAGCCTTGGCTGGAGACGGCCATGATGCGCACCTCGGCGAGCCCGAGTCTCTGCCCTCCGAACTCCTCAGCCGGAAACTTCTGAGTGGCTGCGGCTACGACGGGTGTGCCTCCACTCTCTAGACATGGCGCATGCATGGTGCCATTGTGCCTTACATCTGTCTGCTCCGGCCAGTAGCGGTGCTGTGCGGTGCTATGCGTGCTGTGCGTGCTGTGGCCGATGCCCCATCTATCTTGCAGATGTGAACAGTTTACATTCACTGGTGTGCTTGTGTGTGATCGTGCTTCCCACCATACGCTGCACACATGCCCATGATGCTTTCTGTGATCATTCTGCCCAGCACAACGCTTGTCTCCACTATTGCTGCCACGGTCCTACGCGGTGCTACGCTGCTTCCGCTGCGATATGCTGTCTGAGTTAGGCGGGTTTGGTCCCTGCAGCTGGCATGCCATTGGCAGAAGACCCCGTCGCGGCATGCATGCGTTCCAAGTTTGTGCCACGGCACTGCCCTCGTTCGCCCTTGCCATTTGATGCACAAGCACCTGCACCTGTAGTCCAGGAGTTCGCCCGCGTGCATGGGGGGCTCGCCCCAGCTGTTGGATGTGGCTGTTAATTGGCAACAAGCTGTTGATTCTCACACAACTGAATGTTCCTTACTCATGCTCACACTGTGTGTCATCCTGTTTGCAGCTCATGCTAGTACGCTGCTGGTACGATAGTATTGATAGATGCCTGCGTGGCTTTGGGTGATGCTCGCCGCTTTGACTGTACTTCTGTGTGCTCCCACATGCATTCTGACATTCCAGGCCCAGTTGTAGGTGCAAGGAGGGCAAGGAGGGAAAGGAGGGCAAGGAGGGTCATTACAGCCATAAGCACTATTATGAGTGCTACAAGTGCTACGAGCGCAAGGGCTATGAGGGCAAGGGCTATGAGGGCTCCTACATCAAGGAGGGCAAGGAGGGCCATGACATCCATGGGCACTATTATGAGTGCGACAAGTGCTACGAGCGCAAGGAGGGCTATGAGGGCCACTACGACAAGGAGGGCCATGAGGGCTACTCTGTCAAGGAGGGCAAAGAGGGCAAGGAGGGCAAGGAGGGCAAGAAGGAGGGCAAGGAGGGCTATGACATCCATAAGCACTACTATGAGTGCTATGATTGCTATGAGCACAAGGACCATTATGGCAAGGAGGGCTATGAGGGCAAGCACGGCTATGAGGGCTACGAGTGCTACAAGTGCTACGAGCGCAAGGATGGCTATGAGGGCAAGGAGGGCAAGGAGGGCAAGGAGGGCAAGGAGGGCAAGGAGGGCTACTACGTCAAGGAGGGCAAGGAGGGCAAGGAGGGCTATGACAATCATAAGCACTACTATGAGTGCTATGATTGCTACGAGCGCAAGGACCATTATGGCAAGGAGGGCTATGAGGGCCACTGGGATAAGGGCTATGAGTGCTACAAGTGCTACGAGCGCAAGGATGGCTATGAGGGCCACTACGACAAGAAGGGCCATGAGGGGTACTCCGTCAAAGAGGGCAAGGAGGGCTACGGCAGCCACGGCCACTACTATGAGTGCTATGAATGCTATGAGCACAAGGGAAAGTACGGCAAGGAGGGCAAGGAGGGCCATGAGGGCTACTGGCATGAGGGCTATGAATGCGACAAGTGCTACGAGCGCAAGGACCATTATGGCAAGGAGGGCTATGAGGGCAAGCACGACAAGGAGGGCCATGAGGGCTACTCCGTCCATGGGCACTACTATGAGTGCTACGACTGCTATGAGCGCAAGGACCATTACGGCAAGGAAGACAAGCACGGCTATGAGGGCAAGCACGGCTATGAGGGCTACTGGCATGCGGGCTATGAGTGCGACAAGTGCTACGAGCGCAAGGACCATTATGGCAAGGAGGGCCACTACGACAAGAAGGGCCATGAGGGGTACTCCGTCAAAGAGGGCAAGGAGGGCTACGACATCCATGGGCACTACTATGAGTGCTATGAGTGCTATGAGCGCAAAGAGCATTATGGCAAGGAGGGCCACTACGACAAGAAGGGCCATGAGGGGTACTCCGTCAAAGAGGGCAAGGAGGGCTACGGCAGCCATGACCACTACTACGAGTGCTACAAGTGCTACGAGCGCAAGGAGCATTATGACAAGGAGGGCCATGAGGGCTACTACGTCAAGGAAGGCAAGGAAGGCAAGAAGGAGGGCAAGGAAGGCAAGGAGGGCAAGAAGGAGGGCAAGGAGGGCAAGGAGGGCAAGGAGGGCTATGAGCACCGGGTGCGCCGGGGCCGCGATCGCCGCCCGCGCCGGGACCGCAAGGACCGCAAGGACCGCAAGGAGGGCAAAGAGGGCAAAGAGGGCAACGAGGGCAAGGGTGGAGTCCGCATTTATTAAGCGCAGCAGCGCAAACGATGGCAATGAGGACCATGAGGGCAATGGGGCGTCGAGGGAAATGAGAAGGACGCGGATAATAACGGCAGGGGTGGTGCGCGTGGCAGGCGACTCCGCTGCCTGGACATAAGTCTCCAAGAACGGTCTGTTGCAGCGCGTTTGCTGCACATGCATGTATATTCTACGTATGTTATGATGTGAGAGTTTGTTGAATCCTGAGCAAGGCCTTCCCAGGAGCAGATTGCTGAGTGGGTTGGCCGAGTCTGTGGTTCCTGCGGCAACTCGGCGCGAGGATCGTCGGATGCGGGTGAGCTCGCCGACGGACGTGTGCGCTTGCTTATGGGAATCTTGCAGTACTGTATGGTTGCAGTGCTTCTTTGGGGCTTCTGAATCGGGATTGTATACTTGGGGCGCCCTGTGCGCACTCCTGTTATGTGCTGGTACTAAAGAGTGGCAATTGTCCTGCAATGCTTCTGTGGCATTGGCAGTGGGCGGCATGCTTGTGATGATGCATGCTTGTAAAGACCGGCAGTCCATCTCTCTCTCAAGGACTCACTGCACATACATTTGCACCGCAGCCACAGCCAGCCACAAAGAGTGTCCCCGTCTACCAGCATGACTTGGTAGTATGCATCTTCTGTACGTGTGTGGTATACAACCTCGCAGCGACTGATGTCTACACATGTACAGCAGTATCCTCCCCAAGTTGGGACAGTCCAAATGTTCGGGAATGTGTGCACACACAATGCGAGATTCCATCTGACTCGTGTGCCGATGCCAATGCATGTTTGCGTGCTTTGCTTGCGTCTCGTAGAACAGCACCCCTGAGCATCAACGCAGTAATATATATGGCTGTGGTTTTAAATGGCTGTGTTCAAGCCTGGTCGTTAGTGTTGCACACTATATATATTGCCTCGCCGGCTTTGTTGCACACTGTGTTGCCTTGCCAGCTTTGCTGCACACTTGCCTCACCAGCAACATGCGAGCAGCGTACGGCAGACCCCCCAGATCAGCTGCGGATGTACCGATGCATGTATACCATGATGTGCACTGTTCCATTAATATTCCAACGCTGTACTGCTGAGACCTGACCGCCGCCGCCGCTGCCGCGTGCGCTCCAGACCCCGCCTAGGTCATGTCTCACTAGGTTCTCATGGCACCCCAGGCCTCAGCACAAGTGCGCATGCATGTCTCACCCGCTGGCTGCAACCGGTGCATGAGGTATGATACCATGCCCTCAAATGCATGCATGCCAGTGTTGTACAACTGCAGGGCTTGTGTACTGGCAGATACACATGTACCACCCAGGGGCCTTGACGCATGATGGTCTTGAGGACGGTCCTACAGGAGTCGTGCTTTGATGCATGCACGCAGGCAGTGTACAACGTTGGGCGCCCTATCTGACGTATCAGGGGACTCGCCTGCGAAATCAAACCCAGCAAATGGCAAGCTCCTGAATTTCAATTGGCTCAGCGTCCAGCATTTCGTGCATCGTTGCAGTATGCATGCATACTCGCAGCATCAGGGAACAGACGGACAGCGCTCAGTAAGCGTGCACCGCTGTGCATACTAGTTCATTCGGGGTACTTCAATTTCAAGTTAATTCGAGGCATTTCAGCAGGCGGTCACCATGATGGACAGGCAGTGTTGGGCGCTCTATCTGATCTCGAGTTCCTGTGCTACGTCATGTTGCCACCGAAACCCAAGCCAGCACAGATGAAAGCAAGCGACATACATATCAGGTACCTGATCGTTCAGATCTAGAGCATTGCATGCATGAGCTTGCACGACCAAGAGAAAGTGCACTTATGGCATGGAGACTAACAGGAGCAGTTACAGGAGTAGTCAGCGGCAGCAAGCTCGAGCCCAGGGAGCAGTAACCGAGGGCCAGTAACCGGAGACCCCTCCGTATGCATGCCGACCGGCTGTGACACCGTTCCGGATCCGCGGATCCGCTGCCAGACTGCACCCACCACTTGCCCTGCGCTCGGCTCTAATCATCGCTGATGATGACCAGCATAGGGTCTGCGTCCTGCGCTTCACGCAGCACATCGATGCGCGGCGCACGCCGACGCTGTGTGGTCGCGGGTGACTCCTCGTCGCTGCTCTCCCTAGCATCCAGGCTGACGACCAGCATGCGCATCTCCGGCATCGCGCGGGCCGCCGCCGCGAGCGGACGCACTGACTCCCAATCCCGCCATCGCACCCAGCTACATGCAGCACCCGCAGCTGCTGCAGCGCCGGCGACGGCGCAACACCAGGACCATTCACTTGACCCTCCGCACTTCTTTCGGCGGAAGTCGAGGACATCCCGCCATCGCACCCACCGAGCTCTTCCTCGCTTTCAACACCCGACCCGGACCTGCTGTCACACACAGCACCCCAACTGCCAAAACTCGACCCGGATCCGGATCTGCTATCACACTCGTCCAACTCCGCCCGTACCCCGTCTTCTCCAACTTGTGTATCCACCGCAAAGGCACGTGCAAGCGCAAGCACGCCGTGCATGCCTATATGACATGCGCTCAAGTCCAGCTTCGTCAGCAGTGGCATCTGCGATAGCACCCCCGCCAACGCCTCAACACCGCTGTCACCCAGCTGATTCCGTTGTAGACTCAGGTCACGCAGTGACGCTGACCTCGAACGCCCACCCTCAACACGTACATCTGGCCGAGCGCGCCCACCCTCCGCTCCACCATCACGGGGTTGGCTCGCTGCGATATTGCCGTGCTGAGTCACAGCCGCTCGGTCGTCGGCATCGTTGTCTCTCCGGAGAAGCCCGGACGGCGTTTCAATGCCGGGCCATTTCTGCCCATGCAAGCTTTGAATCAAGCTGTGCTGATTCACTTCAGGGTTCGAAATCGTGGCGTTGTGGCGGCCCAGGTGTTGCCGCAACGCTGCGGCGAATGCACGCATGCCGACGGCTGGAATCTGCTCGGCCCGGAACTCGAGCTTTGTCAGTGTTGTCACCGCGGCCACGACACAGCCCCAACACCGCATCACCGACTTCCACACCCCGCGGTCGACCCTTCCACATGTGTAGCATGCTTCATAACTCCAGGTGTCACTCATTTGAATCCAAGTGGGTGTAGTTGTGATGGAGTGGAGGGCAGGTAGCCGTGCGACGCCGGCCATGAAGCGCTGAAAGCCCTCGACACCCTCCTCGCCATTCTCGACGCCAATACGGAGTGCCAGCTCCTGCAGACGCACTGCTTCTCTGAAAAAGTAGAAACAAAGCCTGACATGACAGGCTTTGCACAAATATATATGCGAGGCTTGATCGTCGAGGCAAAATGGCTACGGGCGCGACATCTGAACGGCCGGTTCCCGATTCTCTGATGCTTCTTTTGTACTGCAACTGCCCAAGGCTGGAACAGTATGTGGACGTGGTCACGCCTCGAGTATCCATACACAGCTCAACAGTTCAGATCAAGAGAGCCATGAGAGTGACAGCCCAGTGTGGGATCAGTACATCGTTCACTGGTCGCACGGCGGCACCACAACTGTGTCTCGGGCACTGCTTCACTGGAGTCCCCCAAAACCGATGCTGGCGCGGGAGCACCACACCATGAGGCCTGCAGCACTGCGGGATAGATATTCTGTCTTCTAGCAGCCAGTGTCTGGTGTGCGCGATAACCTGCTGGGGGCACCCCCCTTTGATCCCGAAGTCTCAGATCTGTTGGCATGTAAGGTCCGCTCAAGTAGTTCTACAGACTCCGCAACCGGGCGTGGATGGCACGGTCAGCTGAGGGACATAGACAACAGGAGTACCAGTGAATGTGAGCATCAGACGACAGCATTGGCGAGGCAGTGACCACTTGGGCCACTTTGTGGCTTTGCCCTTGTGGTTTTGCCCTTACGAGTTACAAAGCTTTGTAACTACCTAGGCGTGAGAGAGTACAGGTTCCTGCCCATGTGCATGCCGGGAAGGGTGCTGCCGCCGGAGTCTGCCTGGGCGTGCCACGACGGTACTTGCGCATGTTTGCTCGAGCACTATGTCCGGACAAGCCTACGTCCATATCTGCTTTTCTGACATATGCATGCAGTGCATGCGTGTGGTGCCACACGTGCGTGGTACTGAGAGGTCACTGTGGTGATCAGTGGCGCTGGAGCCTCTTAGTGTAGCATCACGATGGACAGGGGCTGTACTCACCTGTAGTGTACAACGTTGTCTGGCGTATCGTTTCCAGCAGGTCATGGGCCCATCACGCTTCCACTGCGTGATGGGAAACTGGGCGACAGAACCCAGCACGCTGCGTAGTATAGTATCTGGGCTGTGCTGTGGACAGCGCAGCAGGCCAGTTCTTGCCTGACAATAGGAGTGTGTGTGGACATCGGCATGCACGTTTGTTTTATGCAGGAATCCCCACGGAGGAGAGATACATGATGCAAGGTAAACAGGGAAGTCTGCATGGCCGACCAGGAAGCAGGCGCCTTGGCTGGCGGCGCGGAAGGGGCTGCCGGGGAAGCAGGAGGTGTCCAGGCTCAACGCCCGGGAGGGGCTGCCAGCGGCGCTGGGCCCTGGGGAGGGGGTGCCGGGAATGCGGGGGCAGCTGTCGAGCGGGTACCAGGCTTATGGCGGTCTAGGAAACAGTGGACATCAAGTTTAGTGTGCGTAAATCGGTATGCTGCGGTTGCTCAGCCCGATGACGCACCCGATCTCAAGCATATGCAAGTGCTCAGTCGGCAGCACGCAGCTCGGTGGCAAGATGCGATGCAACAGAAGATTGCGACCTGCGAGCGTCAGTGTGTGTGGCGCTGGGCGAATCTGCCGCCAGGGCGCACTGCAGTGGGATGCAGGTGGGTGTTCCCCGACAAGAGAGACGAGACGGGTGACATACGATGTTTCAGAGTGCGGCTGGTAGCGCAGGGTTCCATGGAGCAGCCGGGAGGTGGACTTTGGTGAGGTCTACGCTCCGACACATCGGATGGTCAAACTGCGGGCGCTGCTCGCAATGGGGGGGCTGCATGCATATGTGATTTCGAGATTGCGCGGCTGGATGGGCGCACAGCGTATCTCAACGCTGCGCTCGATCATGAGATCTACATGCGGATGCCTCCTGGATCCGGCGGAAATGGAGACGACAGCGGAGATGTCCTGAAGCTGGAGCGTGCGCTGTACGACCTGAAGCCGGCTGGGCGGATGCGGCATCAGAAGCTGAAGGAGACGCTGGAGGAAGAAGGATTCGGGGCTGCGGAGTCTGACGATGGGCGCTACTTTCTGCTCGACAAGGGAGACACTGGTGAGACACTGGTGTGTGTGGACAAGGGAGACACTGGTGTGTGTGGACGAGATGCTGATCTGTGGGAGAAAGGCGGATGTGATGCGGGAGAAGAAACAGATGCGAAGCGGTTCGATGGGGGGCGCTGCGGTGATTCTGGGCATGCAGATACGGCGAGACAGAGGTGCGAGGACGCTTCGTCTGAGCCAGCCGCGGCTGATGGAGGAGCTGTGCTATGCGGTGCAGGCGCTGGCACAGTGCATGGCTGCGCCAACGAGGAGCAGTGGCAGCTGGTGAAGCACGTCCTGAGATGTGTCGCAGGCACGAGGGAGCTGGGGCTACACTATGGGGCGTCTCCGAGGCCCTCAGAGGCGCTGGCTGGGGTTCCGGGGGTGGTGGCTGGCCCGCGGGTCCCGCTTGGGTTCGTGGATGCCAGCTGCGCTTCAGGCCTGTCGGATCGAGAATCTAGTGGTGGTTGTGTTTTCAGGAAGAGGTTGTGTTTTCAGGATGAGCGGTGCAGCTGTGTCGTGGGACTGCAAGAGGCAGAGGCTGACTGCGCTGACCTCGTGTGAGACTAAGTACCTAGCTGCGGCGACAGCAGCGCGTGAGGCGCTGTGGTTGATGCACGATTACCTTTTTGGGTGAGCCACGAGGGCGAGATTCCATGGGGCTGTGGGGTGACCACCAGGGTACGATGGCGTTGGGGGATCATCCCACCAATCATGGGTCGAGCAAGCACATTGATGTGAGGTATCATTTCCTCAGGGACCGTGTTGCATTGGGCCTGACTGCGGTGGACTATGTGAATACGAGTGAGACCGTGGCCAGTGCACTTACAAACGCGCTGGGAGCGACCGAGTTTGCTGGCTTCGTGGACGCTGTGGGCATGTCTTGAGAGTCTAGCCACTGATGTGGCCACGAAGGAGCGTTAGGAGATATGCATGCAGTGCACATGTGTGGCGCCACGCACGCGTGGTCCTGAGACGTCACCGTGGTGATCAGTGACGCTCCGGAACAACGTGGGGAATATGGGAGGTGCTGTACTCGACTGTTATATGGCCTGGTGCATCGTGTTCGACATCTGTCACAACGAAACCACTCCGCATCTGAGCGCGGCAGTCCACAAACCTGAGGCGTTTGCAAACGTCGGCGGACCCCACGAGACTCCGAGAGCGTGCGCGCCGGCAGCATCCAGAAGCGTTTAGGCTGCAAGGCAGCTCTTTGTAAGGCAGCCAGTTGCAAGCATGCATGCCAGAGCAGATGCACGCCTGTAGCTCCCGGTGCTGCTCACCAAGGAAGCCGGCATGCTCTCCACGGCGGAATGCCACCGGAAGCGCCGCCTGCTCCAGGTCGAGGTGCGTGAGCTGTGTCAGCCCCGCAATGCCCCGCGCAAACGGCTCGCCACCCCAGCCACAGCTGCAGCCCTACTCGTCCGAGTTCAAGCTGCTAAGCACCAGCCGCGGCAGCTGCGGTAGCTCCTGGAGCAGCATGCCGAGCGCTTCAAGGTCCACGCCGGTGTCGACGCACCGAAGGTGCAGCTGCGTGAGCCGAGTGCAGAGGCTGAGATGCATGCGCATGGACTCGCCGATACCGTGGACACCGCGCGCGCGCACAAAACCGGACTCGTCAATCTGCAGCGCCTCGAGCCTCGATATCTTGGCCACGGCCGCCATCAGCTCCAGCGCTTCTCGCTCCTTCGGCCAGTCGCCGGTGACCTCCACACGCACAAGTTCCAGGCGGCGGAAGTCCGGGAGACTGGCGAGCGCGGCAAGCACCGGCGCAGGGTCCACGTCGGCGTCTGCGAGGTGCAGATGCCGCAGCCCGGACAGCTGCCGAAGCGTGGAGCACGCAACATCAGTCGGCGGACAACACGCCTTCAGCTGCAGAGCGCGAAGAGCACACTGTGCAGAGGACTCTCGCTCCGTGAGTTCCAGCATCACGCTTGTGGCGATGTGTATGGGAGCGCGTTCGAAGTCGGGTGCGGTGAGCTCTAGGCAGTGCAGGTTCAGGGCAAGCGGTAGGCCCTCAACAACGGCCTGCCAGCTGACAGCCCCTTTGACGTGTAACAACTGCAGCTGATGCAGAGACGGCAAGCCGCAGCCAGGGCGGATGAGGTCGGAGGCGCCGTCGGCAGTGCCCTCAAGTGCCAGGCGCAGGTGGGTGAGGGAGGAGGGGGCTCAGCATCCGCATCTCGGGAGTGTCGCTTGCCATCTGGAAGCTTCTGTGGCCGTTGATGCTGGGCGCGCACGCATGCAGTGCATGGATGTGGAGATCTGGCGGGAGACGTGCAGGTGCCCTGGGAATGTCTACGATGGGGCCGTCGCTGTGCGGCGTGGTGAGGCCGGGGCGGAGCAGGGCGGAGCAGGGCGGTGGCGGAGCAGGGCGGTGGCGAGGTCCGAGGATTATAATTAGGCGGGTCAGCATCTGCATGGCAGCGCGCTCAGTCATCACCCAGGCATGCGCAGAATCTTGCCAAAGGTTCACGGCAGGATAGCTTGCACCGACGCGGTTCTCAGGAATTCACCCCGGTGCGATCCCGGCCCGCAGCAACCGAGAGCGTGCCCCACTGACGCATGGATATACGCCAGCTGGGCTGGTATCTGCCATGCATGTAGCACATGCATGCAAGGAGTAGCTTGCGCTGAGACAGAGTGGCGCCGCTTGCAGGGCGGAGATGTCAGCAACTCGCCAGGCTGGGGATGTGAAGGCCGCCGTACTGGCAGGGGAGTTGCTAGTGAAGGCGGTACTGGCAGCACAACGTTCGATAGCACCCGGCGGAGCTCGAGGAAGTGCTGCAGAATGAATGGACACAGAAGGGGGGAATGTGGACGCTCCACCAGATGGTGGTGGGTCACCGACACCGATCGGTCGTGGAGTACAACCCGTGACGCAGTACAGCCTTCGGTGGGGCCTCAGGTCGTTTGTTACGGCTGTCCGAGGCAGGCCGGTGCCCCCTAAACCACCCAAATCCACTGGAGGTGCATGCCAGACCAGTGCTGGGAGACCGGGATGCTGCAGTGGTCGTTGTGACTTGCCGTGTGGCTTTGGGGGGTTTCCCGGGATTGCAGCGCAGAAATCGAGTCCCGGTTCCGGCTCTCCGCCGGAACCTCACCGGAGGGCATGCAGGTGCCTTCACTGAAGGCAACAGACATACGTAGGTACTACCAGACGTACACGAGTTACCCACGGGTCAACATGAGACATCGTGGGCATCACCTCAAACAAGGGTGACGCGTGAATGTCACAGCCTAGCTCACGGGAAGTGACTGCGATCCTTCAGTGGCTGCAACATTGTGCGTATGCTCGTGCTCACTGTCTGAGGTGTGGGATTTGGACCTGCCCTTGGGGAACGTGATTCTTGTTTGCAATCCATTGTCATGGGTGACTCTTGCCAGTGACAGATCATCAGTGATGATTCATCACACATGGAACGGTAGACACTGAGAGCTGGGTACCATCTGAGCTGGGTACCATATGCACAGGCAGAAGCATGCCTGCTGTTCTCGGACACACGAGGCCTGAGCTCTACTACAGCCCCATGCCTGGCGACATGTATAAGGCCTCACAAACATTCGGCGGTGACGATGGTATCTGCAGTTGCATGAAGTATGGCATATGGGTGGGACATGAGTTGGCAGTGAGCGCGAGCGTGCACCATGCTCCATATCCGCCGCCGTCGCCCCCACCATCCCCACCACCACCCCTGAGCATGTGGGGCAGTCGGAGCGCACCCGTGTGAACGTCCTGATCGACTCCGCCTTCTTTGTGCTCCGAAACCGGGATAACTTGGCGATTCCAAGCGCACGGAGGACGTCGTCTCGCTTGGCAACACAGAGGCCCTCCACTGTAGCTGTGTCAGCCAGCGCGTCTGCAGCCTGCAATTGTAACGTGGAACGGGCGGAACTGTATCAGAGACACACAGCGCGCCGATGAATTTGCTGGTTTCTGTGTGCCGACGAACTGTATCAGGCATGGGCACGGGCATGCAGCGCCCTCATTCATGTGCCAGTTTCTGTGTGCCAACGAACATCGCAAAGACACGATTGAAGGCCGGCACACGGCAGTTAGCATTGCTGATGCCATGACCTCATCCTTCCAAATTTTCACAGTATGAATTTTAGCACCCACGTCATTGGTGGGCTCGTTAAATCCAGCTGCGCATGAGAGCGTTGGCACATGCTAGCACCCGACAGCCCCGAGCAGACACCAGCATGCAACACCCAACCGACCATCCAGAGTCCGATCTACAATAATTTCCGCTGTTTCTGGCGCATCTGAGCGCACGTTTCACCGCGCGTTGGTAGCTGGTGGCCAGGATATCTGGTGCTGTGTACATGTGCGAAGTCCTCCGAATAGAGCGAACCGCGATCGACTTTACGGCCTTCCTGAGAGATAATTCGCGCATTAAGGCTTCTGGCTGCTGTATGTTGACGACCTCAAGCCACTCACGCAGGGGAACCCGTGCTGACGGGAACGCGGACGGGGCTGGCGGGCTCAGCTTCCAGCAGCACATTTCGCAACAAAAAAGCTTCGCTCAAGTGCAGCAGATGGTATAATATCTTCATCTTCGCCGAAAATCAGCTGGCCATTGTCGACCTTTAGCTCAGCTGAAGCTCTGGCGCGACGATCGACACCACGGACTGGATCGCTACGCAGCATTAATATGCTCTCAACTCAGGAACCTATCCAGATATCAATTCCATCATCAGCATTTACCACGCCCAGGATGGCTTTGCGGATGTTTCATTTCTGCTCGCCCGGAGTGAACTTCCCGATCGTTATTCGCGAAACACAGACACACGGGAGCATAAGTGTGATGACACGAACGCCAAGTGTTGTGACAGCAGTGGTACTGGCTGTTTTACAGATTCGATGCAGGTGTAAAGCCTCTCATGATCAGATGCATGCATATGCCCAGGCCTGGGCTCAGTTGACCTGGGGTACCCACCGAAGTCCCCACGGCCACCTATGTATACAGCTAGCTACAGCATGAATGGCCTGTCCAGGTTTGAGCCCACGCTCGTGGTGCAAGATGAATTGACAGCATGATCTAGCTAGCTATAGCTAGTGCTACAAACTCTCGGCTTGCCCTTGCCAATACGTGTACCCGTCTGTCGCCATGCCTGACCGACATCGTCTGATATCGCCTGATAATACGATCGATCGTAATACTTGGGTTGCGCGCACGGGTGGCTGCGCATGCCGGCCGCGGTCGCTTGCATGTGTCATCAGGAACGACTCCACCACCTGAACGTAAGCATCCAGTATAACATCATACTTCCAATTTCTGATTATCCATTATTTTTCACATTCTTCTTGCTTGCAGAGAAAGCCTCCTTTGAAATCTAGCTCTTCACCATCTCGCCACGGCACCGGCATGTTGCACCCAGAGTTGCGCACTCTCAACGACCACCACATCCAACCAACGACTCCGGCGCTAAATTTCACATTCTTCAACGCAGCGAGTAACATATGAGGTGCTTGGCCTGCTGCGTTTTAAGTCGACAGGGACCCATATGCATGCTGCAATGAGCACATCTCAACCATCTGTGACAGCATCTGACGAACCGTAAAGCGATCCAATATGACCTTAAATTTGTTAGAAAACTTCTACCGATCCCAATATGGCACGGACTGCAAGTTCCAATTTTGCACTGTGCCTGCACTGTGTCTGCGATAACGGTTTATGCACCAGTATCGACGCACTCGAATGGTTCGCATGCCATAGATGCCGGTGAAACCGGTCACTCGAATCTCATGCCGGTACAGGTCGTTCTTGTAGTGCAGGCCCAGCCCCCGGGCGTGGGCCACAAGACATAAATCGAGACAGTGTGGTGCACCACATGGCATTCAACTTAAACATGCTTTCGAGCCGAGAACTATGTTGGCTTTTGTGCTTGTTCTATGAATGTTTGGCAAATCAGACACCAAAACTTGATCATTCTGGCGGGGCGACCACGTGCACCTGCTGCGTCGAACCGGGTCCGCTGCCTCTGTGGCTCCCTTGTCACTGCCTTCCTTCTTGCGTCGTCAGTTCGTTTGGCCACATGCTTAAGCTTGGGCTCCCTGCCGTCAATGTCTGCCTTACGGGGTCCTGCTTGCGCGTGTGGCATCCGCCTACCGGATTGGTCCTTTCTCCGCTCGTGGCTCACATATCTGCCGTCCCCCATCCCTGCCGATGCGTATCCCCCGCCCTGTTCTGACTTGTTGGATGCGGTTGCCGCATCCCCCCTCCTCGCCCCTACTAGTAGGGGCCCTGTGGCCGATGCCCGGTTGGGTGTGGCGTGTTTGCCGATGGGGCTTTTTTTTTTTTTTTTTTTTTTCCATGGTGCGCCGGGAGCCTTCAAGTTGTTCGGCACCTGTTCGACAAAGTGCACTACCTCATGTCCCCTGACTGCATTCCGCCTTGGGAATGACGATTAGGATGTTTTTGGCACCGCCTGATTTGCTTTCCAAGCTCCGTCTCAGATTGAACCAGCACCAACTTGGACGGACGCCCGTTCCGCAAGGGAGGCAGATATGTTAATTGCATGGTGTGTTGACCAAATGCAAGCTGCCAAAGATAGTACAAATTCTGCGAAACGCCTTGCTGCAGCGAAGACTAACCAATTTCATGGAGTTGATTTTGCCTCTGACAGCAGCACTGCCGACATGCACCCACGTGCACGGCCGGGCACATTTGCAAGTAAGGTTACCACACGCTCATATGTCACAATGGCGTATCGGTACAATGCTCCTCAAAGCCACGACAAACCCCCATTTCCTCAGCCTAAGCATCCCCATGTTATGCAGCAGATGCCACCACCAGCCCCCGCTTCCATACCGCCTTCAGCCAACCCCAGTGCTGGGGCAAGGCCTAAAGCTGCCTGTCCGTGTCGTAATAGGGCGACAGTGCCATGCATGCATGCATGGCCGCGGTGATGCTAGCCACTATTGTATGCATGGAGGATCACTGCAGATCCGCGTAAGGCATTACGCCGTGATTGAGTGATTATCCT